>CABFWB010004171.1:9873-27291 GCA_902151455.1 Timema bartmani
TAATAATAATAATAATAATAATAATAATAATAATAATAATAATAATAATAATACACTATATGACGTGTACTCTGGGCAAAGCTCTGTGCTACCAGAGCGGCTAATAGTATACATACAGGTGACCGAACCTGGATGTCATACCCCTCTCATATATGCTCTACTATAAAAAAACAAAACATGTGTCCCATTTGCCCTTGTTCCCAAGTTATAATCATGTTTGTACTCCAATGATGTGGAGCTGTTTAACATTTTAGGAAGTGTTCAAAACGGCCGCCTTAGAGCTGAATACGAGCCTGCAGTCGTAGTATCGTAGAATGCCACAACCTTTCAAAAATACCAAGTGTTTGGTACAACCAATGGAACATACCTAATAAATAGTTGGTGACCTGGCGGTCTAGGGGTAAGGTGTCGGACCTCTGTGCTGGGGGTCCGGGGTTCAATCCTCGGTCCCGGCAAAGATTTATCTGATTGCCAAACCCTTCCTTCACCTCTGACAAAGACGTGTATTAATCACAAGTTGTGAATGTGTGGAATGCCAGGCCTCCACCGTGGTTCGAATCCCACGTTAAACTATAGGTCCTCCATTTCATCTCACAATTACCCTACCAATACACACGAGCGTGGGTGCGTATGACCCGAACGGGTAGTAAGATGCGGTGCTAATAATAATAAACTAATCAATAGTTCGAGAACAATGGAGAATTGAATATACAAACAGTTTAGTAGAATCACTTGACTGTAACTCGCTAACAAGGTCAAATGGAACAAATTTTTATATGAATTTTGCTCATTGTTTTTGTGTCGATGTTAAAATAAAAAACTCACATAATTTCTTTCCATATTAATTTGAAACGCGTTGTTGTATTTTTCGGCTCATAGCTCGTTGTATTCAACAGAACAAAAGATTCACTGAACTTACTAGCCAAGACGATTTCTAACCACTGACTTCATAAAGTTCATTGTGACATGAAATTGAATGACATGGAGGTCGAAATATTATTGGCTTCAAAAAGCTAAATTATTTTAAGAAAAGATTTATTTAATGTGCTTTTCTTTTTTTTTTCATGTCGGCGTACCATCAAAATCGTATTCGCGTGCCATAGATTTGCCATCCCTGAGGCTTAGGTCATCTTACAGCCGTGTTCTTCTCAACTGCACGTGTTATGTGGTGGTGAATATTACTTTGGGAAGAGTGGGAGATTTTTATCACAATAATGTGGTTAACCATTAGATATACAATCGCATTTCCGGTACATATACTAACAAATTTTGTTTATTTATATTAGATCATTTAATTAATTTATAACTCTAATAATATGTATCCACGAGAAATATCCAGCTACATAGTTTTCAATCAACATTTTTAATGTTTTCCTTATAATGTATGTTTGTGTTTAAATAATAATTCATATTATATTTAAAATAGTTTATGTCATTTTCTATTGAATAAACAATTTTACGCATGAGATCCAAATTTAATACTTTTAATACTAAAAGCAAACATTATTTACTTTGAATTTAACAAATGAAGTACATTCTCAAAATGTTTGGTAACAAAAGAAACTGGTATAATGTTACGCTTTTCCAGAAGTTTTTGATCCAAATAATTACAATACGCGCAAAATAATACGACCCAAACATTCTTTATGTGATTTTTAAAGTGTAGATTATATCTTGTGATGTAAAATACTGCGACAAATAAAAATTAAAATATTGCGTGAAGAAAAAATAAATTACAATTCCTCAGAATTGGTATGCCTCCTTGGGTGCCAATCATAGAGACGAATGCTTAGTGTCTGCAAGTGGGTCAAGAATCTTGTCAAAAACTCTCCATCCGGTTTTCATTTCAAGAAAATCAAAATCCTTTATGTTCTCCAAGCTGTTGAATTGGGTGGTGATGAAGTAGACCAAGCGCATTCTAACATTTAATTTTCCCTTCGCTTTTGATTCTCTTCAGGTCAAGACATTGTGGGATGGTTTTCATGTTTACGGTTATTGTTAGATATTTACTTTATTTGCCGGTTTTACATAGAAACGCTATTTTCTTATATTTACCGTTGACTGGTTATGTCCTTCCTTATTTCACCTTATTCTTCCCCACGTGACTGCAAAATTCTGATAAATTTCCAACCCTTATCGGGGTGGGGGGTATACATGTTATTGCGGTCGCATTTACTTTATTTAACACCAGACTATTGTTGAGAATTCTCGCAGAGCTAAGTGACCCACGCTCTCTTTCGCGATACAGTGTTGTTAAATATTTTCTTAAGGTCACATTTCGGTAAACCTCTTTCGGTATTTCTCGCTGGAAAATGAACCAACCTTTTTAAGGCTACTAGTGTCTAGTAAAATGTAGTAACCTTAAAACTAGTAGACCACTGACAAAAATGCTACTAGCCTACGTGATTAACTAAACTTGCTATACAATCTACTATTAGAAGATATCTCCTTCCAATATAGGATGAGTTATGAAGTTGAGAACTTTCTAAGAGTAGGGATTGATAGTAGGAAAATTTAATATTTGTCTGTACAAGTCTGCGGTAAAGAACTTTCATAGTTTAAAGTGCTGTGGTACAGAGTAATTCTAAAATTCCACAAAACTCAAGAGCTCGACTATCATAAAAACTCGCAACTTTCAAGATTTTTCCCAAAAATAGGGGGCTTATTCCCCCCAGCGCTACGTACCTGCTTCCCAACTTCCTCCCTTCTATCTAATTTTAAGAAATAGTTTAGTACTAATCCAGATAATAAGTAAGTTTACAAAACTTACCTCCACTAAAGCCTGAATAGAACAGACTATAAGCACCAGAATTATACATCTTGATAATCCAGGATTCATCTTGGGTCGAAAGCGTGAGACAATTTGATAGCGTCTCCTCTATTTAAACGATTCCCACGAGCAATAAATATATCCTGTTTCATTAAAAATAACGAATTTGTTACAGCTATTAACAAATACAAACTACCCCAGTAGAAATTGAAAACATTATAAATATCAATTTTCTTTTATATTTTTCTTACTTATAAAATTATTTGGACTAATTGTTTACTTTCAATTGCCTTTTATGGTTAGATAGAATTAAAAATATATTAGGGGCATTGCGAACATTGTAAATTCGTCGCTAATAAGATGAGCGTTTTAATCAAATTTTATTGTGATTATTATCTGACAATGTGACACTTTTTATTATTAAACTATTACGAAACAAGATTAGATTTCAAAATGGTTATTTCACTCGTAGACTCAGTAAAGAGATAAAATGTAAGCTTTATTGTCTTTAATATCATTGTTGATACGATACCTAATGTTGTAAGATTTTAAAATAAAATTTCGATTTTATTAAAAGAAAATATGTCTGTATTTATTGAGGAGTTTATAGCTGTGGGGCATTTTAATCCAGTCATATTAAACACATTTTTATATTAACGACGTTGGAGATTTCTAAGCTATTTTACGAAGCGGGTTGCATCTTAACTTGACACGCCTAATCTGTCTAAACATAGTAAGCACTAAAACACTTAGACAACAATGTACGGAATAGAAAGAGAGGAGAGAAAATGGGCATTTCACCTTGCGGGGCCTCTTGTTTATCTACTGATAACACTTTCCCTCTTCCTCTGACGAATTTACAGTCACTTTAATATTTGCACCTTGAAGAAGTTTGACTTGCTTTTTACTTTTAACATTTTTCTTGTTTCCTATTCTAGATAGACATATGCTACCACGGACTTTTTTAATCTACATCCTGGCAGGAAGACTCCTACAATCTATTTTCGTAACCAAGCCAAATAGCCTAAGTTTTAGACGATTTTAATTGTTTGCACCACAAACTTAATGTTATTGGGACTTACCCTGATAGATGACGCCAAGGCGCTGGTCTCAATATGTTAACGCAACATCGTGTGCTAAACGTTTTATTTATAACTATATTTGTTTCATTTAGTAAAATTGAATATAATTAATGGAAAATACAAAACATTGGACGTGAGAAGTTGAATTCATGCACATAAAAACCACATTTAAGACGTCGTTCTTTTATTTTTTTAAATTTTCCTGTAGAGTTTAAGGTCGGCCTCGATGACTCCTTATAATCAAAATAATTATAAGCCACTTCTTGATATTCTAGAGCTGCGATTCTAAAGTGCAAGAATAGTTGAACAGAAATTCAAACACGTCAGAACCCAAATGGATTTACAGCCTTCCTGGGTGGAGCTGTCCATCAGTAGGGGAACAAACAGGGAGAAGTAAAATACAAACAAAGCCATTTTAAAGGTACAGGGGAAAAAAAGGAGGGAAAAGTCCAATATTAATTCAAATTTAGCTAGTGCTGCCATCTGTTATACAATCATGAGACCTTTCTAATTCTAATAAATCATATCTAAAATAGTTTTTAAAAAAAAAGCATTTTCTGTGGTTCTTATGAACGCTGCCTATCAACTCGGTCCCGGTTATTTTTGTGATTATTCCAACTGAGTCCCAGGCAGCGATTGTAGGCCTACTATTTTGGTCCGAAACAAGAAATTCAGGGGTGTCAAATAAACACTGATACTAGCAAACACAAGTCAGATTTAATTTAATATAAGGAAAGGCCACTAAAATATTAAAACTGAACAGTACTAATATTAGATTTAATTGAATATCAGGACATATGCAACCCTAAATAAAATTGAACACACGTTTAAGTGAATTGAAAGAATTAAAATATATTAAGAGCATTAAAATATTAAAATTGAGGATGCCAAAATTTTTGTGACACAAATTTCGTGAAATCTAGAACAGACTTGTTTTTCTGGCATTAACTGTTGCATTTTTTCTCCCGCATATTTTTCTTTCGCTTGAATGAATTCCCTCCTCTAAGACAATTATCAGCAATATTAATGTTGACATAAACTTGGATTTGTATTTTTTTTCTGTGCATTAATTACTAAAAAATATATTGGAATGGTGATGATAAAACATTGAGCTTAACTTGGAATTGAAATCTTCGCAGCTATTTGTAGCTCTTATTGTACTTGAAGAAAACTCTGCCCAAATGGAAGGAGAAAAATCATAATCAATGGAAACATAATTTGTAAAAACGTATTTTGAAAGTTTGTTTTCGAGATTCTTGGGATTGAATGGACATTAAAACATCCGCAGAAACATCGTCGATATGGCTGGGTTCAAAAAATGGCAAACCAAAAAACAACTTTAAGAAAAACCGCCTCGGTGGCGTAGTTAGCTAACGCGCTGGTTTCGTGTTGAGCTAGACAGCCGTGGATGGGAAGATCAAGGTTCGAATCTCGGTCGGGTGAACTGAGGGTGGTTTTTCCTAAATAGCCAGAAAAGGTAGTAAGACGTGGTGCTATAATAATAATTTAATAATTTTAAGAAGTTGCTAATCTCAAAATCTTGTTTTTTTTAGCACCGCGTCTTACTACCCGTTCGGGTTGTACGCTTAAGTTTTAATTATGATAATGGCTTAGGAATTGGGAAGGTTGAATTTATAAGAAGTGAGCCCGCATTTGCGTGGAGGGAAATTAGAAAACCATTTAGGAAAAACCACCCCCAGTCTACCCGACCGAGATTCGAACCTTGATCTCCCCGTCCTCGGCAGTCTAGCTAACATAATACTCAATAGTTAATCCCAATAATTGCAATTTTTTTCTAAACCAATTTTGACCTAAGTGAAATCTGCAACATTTTAAATTGATATTTGATCAAAATTGCAATATGAATATACTTTTTCGAAATCTGCATAAATTCTGAGAGGACACGTCACTACCAGTTTTCAATCCTCGGTCCCAGCACAGATCTATCTTATTGCCAAACCCTTCCTTCACCTCTGACAAGACGTGTATTAATCACAACTTGTGAATGTGAGGACTACCAGGCCTCCACCGTGGTTCGGATTCCATGTTAAACTGTAGGTCCTCTATTTCATCTCACAATCACCCTACCATTGCACATTAGCGTAAGTGCGTACAACCCGAACTGGTAGTAAGACACGCTTCTAATAATAAAAATAGTAATTTCACTGAATACAATGAACGTTCATCATTCAATGAATTATAAACATTTGTTGAAACAATTTAGATACATTCTTAAAGGTCCCATCAACAAATACATTTTGACATTGTGATAAGAACTTTAAATTAATCTCACAAGAGAGTATCACAATATTACTCGTATTTTCACAATCATTAATTAACCAGTAAAAATACCCGCTTCGGTGTCCTCGTGGTCTAACCTGTCAAATAGACTGCCGATTATGGAGATATTGAGGTTCGAATCTCGATCGGATGTACTGAGGGCTGTTTTTCCTAAATGGTTTTCCACTGTGCTTCCACTAAAATGTGGGTAAACTTCTTATAAATATAACCTTCCTCATCCCTAAAACCCCTAGCGTGATTAGTACATAAGCAATCTAAAAAACCCAGCAAAAACTTTTATTCTTTATTTGTTTTTACAACGAGGCTCTCCTCAAACTCTGTACAGAGGTACGGGAGACGTTCGTGTAGCTGTGTAAGAGCTTGGGATGATTTGGGCATGAAAAATGACCTAGCTTGATGAATATTTTTAAGAATAAACTGAAGATCATAGCTCGTTATTGTTTTATCTTAGAGTTCTCTTTAGAGTTCACGGTTTAGAAGGCCTTGAAGTCGTATTTTCTGTTGTTTTGCGTCTAAATGTAATATTTATTTTATGTCGATTTAATACACTTTCTGATTCAGGTTCATGGTCATAATCAATCACACTTTAAACCATTTCTTATTTAACCTTAACTTAAAAAAAAACACTTAAAGTTCACTTTGACAGATTTCCAACGTTAAATTTCATCAGTTAACTCTTTAAGGTACCTATATGTGTGTCCATTAATAACTATTAATTCTTTCCCCTTTTGACTATTCATTATTTCAAACTCCATGTTGACACTGATTACAACACACGCTACACTACCACCACGAGAAAATCTACCATCAAAGGTAATAAGTCATTGCTAGTTTTCCTGATGGTGTCACCCAGTGGCGTGATCGGGGGGGTTGGGGGTCCCCCCCCCATTGATTCGAAAAAATAAAACAAACATAAGCAATTTTTTTAAACCTACCCATTATTAATAATCACTCAAATTATTCATAATATAATGCGGCATTGTGAATTGTTCAGTGTTTTAGTAGGGCAAACATTTTTTGATAAAGATACTGATGCATAATCATCAGCAGTTCAACTTCAGTGTGCCATACCAAATTCTTCTTTTTTAATTACTCTACAGGTGGCAGCAAAGGTTTTCTCTTTGAGCTTACCAACTTGCCAAGCACTGCAACTTGAGAATTTAGATCTTCTACTGCCATTAACGTGGTAAATCGGCTAAATAAAAAAATTCCTGAAATAGGAACAAACACTCTTTGGCACTTTTACCCCTTTTAACCCGTTTGTTCTTTTTGCCTTGTTTGGATTTTTTTGCCCTTTCGGGACATTTTTTATCTTTTTGCCCTTTTGGTACTTTACCCTTTTATTGCTTTTACCCCTCTTGTCCTATCTATCTTTTTAGCAATTTTGGCCCTTTTTGTCCTTTTTACCCTTTTTGAGCATTTTCCCTTTTTCCCTTATTGCCTCTTTTTACATATTTAACTTTTATAACCTATTTGATGATATTTACTTTTTACCTTTTTTGTCCTTTTGGCACTTTTACCGTTCATATCCATTTTACCGCTTTTACCCTATCTGCCCTATCTACCTTTTAAGAATTTTTTGAATTTTTGGAGTTTTCTTTTTACTTTATAGCCCTTTTAATTCGTTTATTCCTTTTTATAATTTAACCCTTTTTACTTACCCTTTTCATCATTTTTGATTATATTAACTTTTTACCCTTTTTGCACCTATTACACCTTTTTATATAAAGCTTTTCAATTTTTCAATCACTAGATCAACAACCAAATTGTTCAATATATCGAAGCATCAACTTATCCAGGTGCTCCTGAATAATAATTGTAGTTTATTCTTAGCCTGAATCAGTTTACAAAAAGCTCATTCACAAGCGGTACTTGTGACAGGAGTCTCGCTGAAGTCTTTGGTAGCCTTGATAAAATTTCGAAAATCCATTTTCTACACCAGTGGTCTGAACCAGTCCTGAAAGTGCAAGGTTGTTCGAAAGTCTACTAAAATACACATATTAAAAAAAAACTTATTTTTCCTTCTAATTCCTTAAAACAAAGAACAAAACTTGATAACACTGAAATCAGCTATGTCAATGTCAAATTTAAACATATTGTCTTCGGTTGTAACTTTTTTTTTAATCGTTCGACAATACCTTTAAATAAGGAACTGACACATTTACATGAATTTCATTTTTCTATATTTCTGAAAAGTATTTGTTTTCTTAGATGTCGTTTTAGCATCAAAATACTGGTCTTTGTTTAACTGATAGGATTTTTAATTAATTTCCTCAAATGTCTTTAAAGTTTTGCTGTAAATCTCATCCAAGAAAGTATCATCAATCGCTGTGCTCTATAAATGTTCATAGCAGTCTAGAGATTCAATTGAGAATGTTAAAATTCTTTGATGATCCTGAGCAGTGGTGAAGGCACCTTATTTGTGTACGGGGTTTGGGGGCTACAAATATTTTTTTGGGGGGTCTTGACTTCCCACCCTTCCCCGATAAATGTTTGAAAATGAGATGTTCCTAAAAGCTATTTGGAGTGATCCTCCTCACAATTTTTGAAAATAGAATTGGTTTTATTAGTAGTCTTCTCCAGAAATTTTTTGAAATTTGAATGCTTTTATAAGTTATTTGGAGTGGTCCTCCTTCAACAAATTTTTGAAAATTTGATGCCTTTAGAAGCTATTTTGAGTAGTTCTCATATTGAATTTTTTTTAAGCCCGAATTCCTTTAAAATTTATTTAAAGTTGTCCTCCCCTAGAAGTATTTGAAATTTGAATGCCCTTAAAACAATTTAGAATGATCTTGACCTTATTTTTTTTCGACAACTAGATGCCTCTAGAAGATTTTAAAGTGGTCTTATCCAGCAGTTTTTTTTAAAATATTCTATACATTTAGATGCTATTTGGAATCATACTCATCTTGAAATTTTTTTAAAAATGGAATACTTTTAGAAGCTATTTGGAGTTGTTATTGCCTTATTTAAAAAAAATTTATATGGATCTATAATATATTTGCACCCATCCCAAAACTTTTTTCAAATTAGATACCTCTAAAAACTATTGAGTGTGGTCCTTTACCCGGCACATTATTAAAAATCTAATACCCTTAGAAGCTATTTGTAATTTGATGCAAGTTTTTCAGCTTCAATTTTGATAATATCAGAAGGTGTGAAATACATTCCAGAAGAGGCAATAACTTCCCCTAAACCCCACTCCCCACTTTCACTGTTACTAATTTGGAGTGGTCCTTACCTACATTTTCGGAAATTATACTCTTTTAAAAGTTGTTTATTTGATTCTCCTAGAAGCTATTTGAAGTATTTCTCCTTCCGGAAATTTTTAAAATTTTGATGCCTCTAGAGTCTAGAAGATAATTTTTTAAAAAAGTCCTCACCCAGAGTTTTTTTAAATTTAGATTTTTAAAAGCTATTTGAAGAGGCCTTTCCCCTGATTTTTTTAAAAATTTGGTTGTTTCTAGAAGTTATTTAGATTGACCCTCGCTTGAATTTTTCTCGAAAATGAGATGCCTTTAAAATTTATTTGAAGTGGTCTTCGCTCGGCAATATTTTGAAAATCTGCTTGAAAGCTATTTGAAATTGCCCTATTCTTGATTTTTTTAAGTAGATGCCTCTAGCAGATGTTTGAAGTGGTCTTCTACTGGCCAATTTTTAAAAATTAAAGGATTTCAAAAATTAGTAGTAGTGCTTATCGCAAGAAAATTCTTCAAAATTACGACAGTCTAAAACTTATCTGGAGTGACCCTAGCTTAGATTTTTTTTAAAATTTATTTAGTAACTATTTAGAGTGCTCCTTTACTGATTTTTTTCTTACAGTTACACGACTTTAGAAGATATTTGGAGTGGTCTTCTCCAGACAATCTTTGAAAATTTAATGCAGCTAGAAATCATTTGGAGTTTTATTGAAGGCAATCTCTTAGCCTAGTATTCGGTATTGTCGGGGGATTTGAAATGTATCTAGGAGGTCGTAAATTCTTTCCACGGAGCTAATTCGTCACAGGGACAGTGACCCCCTTATCCCTCGGTTCTACCGCCACTGACCCTGAGTGTTTTCATAAGAATATATTTCCATTTAGCTTTTATTTATGGAAGCTATTTAGATTTGTCCACTCCCGGATTTTTTTAATTCCATATCTTTATATTTTTTTTAGGAGAGATCAAATCAGAAGCCTTTAGAAGTTATTTAGAGCTATTTTTTAATTGTAATAAGAATTATATGCATCCTTCTCACACTAAGTAAAAATAATTATTTCTTACATTTGTGTGTGTGTGAGTGTGTGTGTGTGTGTGTGTGTGTGTGTGTGTGTGCGTGGCCTCATTGAACACAATATTTGAAGTAACAAAAAAGGGGGAGGGAGATACCTGGGCCCTTCTGTACACACGCCTTTGGAAAAAAATGGAAGTTTTAAAATATCTTGGTAGTTGTAAAAGTGAGACTAAATTTACTAGCCAAGAAATTTGTAGTTGGAAAAACCACAGTGACTGGGGAAAAAAATTCTAAAATGTAATTGTTTAGTTCCTCAACATTGATTGAATCTCTGAATAGTCGTCGAACATTGAAAGAGTAACTGTTTGCCAAGCTTGATGGGGCTTTTTTTTTGTGGCTAACTCAAGAAAGGGGGAAAGGAATGACAATAAATGGCCCCCTGATCAGATTATCCTGATTTTAGGACTACCAGAGTTTTAATATATTTGGTTGAAGTCAATAAAAGTGTATTTAGGTTTGGCCTATGATGTTTATGTTAGTTAGATTAAGTTTAGATAAGTTCACTAACACAAAATAAATATACTGAAATAATTTTTTTATTAAATAAAATATAAATAAAATCTAAACACCGAATTCCTTTGAAAATTAATAAAAACAAATGTTTATTTTATTTTAATATTTAGTGAAGAGCCAAGAGTTTTGTTTAATTTCTTCCAAAAAATCTTATTGATCAAGTATTTTCTTATTATTTTGTCCTTCAAACTTAGGTACGATTTTTATTCATAAGTATTAATATTGAACATACTCTAGTATAAGCTACATAATATATTTTGATATTTTTGGCCAACTATTTATATTAAAATTCAATATTTTATGATCCCTAAAACAATAAAACATTATATACATTAGTTACGTTGACAATTTAAACCTAATAACATACAAAATTATATGTTTCTGTAAATGTGCTGAATTAACAACCCTAGAATTATTTATATTAAAAAATATTATATTCTTATTTATTTTAAATTTTTAAATTAACGTATTTTAGAAGAATCAACATACATTATTATCTATAGTGTAAAATATAGGCCTACCCATTTTTAAAAAATCAGTAAGATCATTTAGGAAAAAGAAAATTTGAAAATTAATTTTTCAGTAGACTAATCCCTATCTTTAAATGCTTACTTTTTTAAGAAAAACAAGCAAATTGAATTAATTTTCACGCAAAAAACTACTATGATTCTCATTTTAAACCAAATTATGTGTGCCATTTTAAAAGATTGCAGTGTTATTTGTCGTTCCAAACAATTCCAATATCCTTTTCAAACACAATCGTTGGATCCCATTTTTTAAATATTTTAAATTTTTTTAAATTAGTAATCTGTAATCCATCTTTAATTTGGGGACTGAAGACAAAATAAAATTTGAATGAAATCGATCAAACCATTTTAGCTTTATCCCTTAGGGTGGACAGACAGACATACAGAATTGTAAAATCCACTTTTTTGAGTTTGTAATCACATAAAACATAGATTCAGCATAATCTAGAAGCCGAAAATGTTTATGATCATTTTATCACAATACTGTTTTTAGTTTTAATAAATTCAAAAGCCACTGCGTTTTACTACAGTTCAGGATTAGGGAAGAGTAAGGTAGAATTCTTCTGGGAATTTTCCCGCATTTGCGTAGAAGAAGAGTGGGAAACCATTTAGAAAAAAACACCCTCGTACACCCAACTGCTATTCGAACCCCAACCTCCACAGCACCAGAAAACCAGACTAAATGAGCTTTACACGTGTCCACAGATACTTATTTACATGAATGGGCTCACATCTCTCTTCAAAAAAACAAATAGAAAGCCATTCTAGTGCACTCAAATAGGACTATAATTTGGATGAACATTGAGGGAAAAAATCTATATCCCTATTAATAAAGTAACATAGAGTAAAAAGAACATCGTCTGAACACATCGATGTTATAGAACCAAAAACATTGGTAATATTTTTCAAACCAATTGAAACTGTAATGAAGTGTATTTATAATAAATTAATATGAAACTCATATATCAATCTAAAAAATTGTATAAAAAACTAATAATAAAAATTACTATTTTTAAAACAATCACATAAACGTATCGCTGTCTCGGACATCGCTACAAAACATTGATGGTTGAAAATCATCTATGGGGAAAACATCGAACTTTCAACATCTATGTTCATTGTATATCCCTGATGGACTGGACTATAACCATGTCCCGTTTCCCGTGACCCGGTTGATCCCACCATTCGATCTCACTGTAACTGAGCCAACTCTTTAGGTAAAAGGCTACACTAGTTAATTAGTAATAACACTATTGATCGAATTTACAATTTTTATGAGTAGTTTTTTTTAGCATCGCATCTACTACCCGTACGGGTTATGCACCTATGTAGACCTACTAAATTACTCTAATGTGTGAGCGGGAGATTGGAAAATCATTTAGGATAAACCACGCTCAGTACACCTGACCGAAATCGAGGCCCGACCTCACCGCCTTGCCAGTCTTATCTATTGCGAGAGTGACGCCTTAAACCATGCGGCCAATGGAGCGGGTATTAATAACTTAAAGTATTTTCATATATCAGCAATTCTTGTAAAATGTGTTCGATAGTTAAAACCTTAAAGTAAAAAATATATAATTAGAGTAAATTATTGTTAGTACCTTCAAAAAAGAATAAAATGCAACATTTAAGCTAACAGAGTGGTCTGAATATTGGAAGATGGAAATCAATAAGTTTATCTGCACTTGAGATCAAGTTATTTCTGTCTTTTCTTCCTTTACTTGGGGGAGATAATGACTCATAGATACCTGGCTGGCTACCTTCCTAACCTCACTCGGACAAAGAGGGAAGAGTTAGGGAATGATTGACACTCAAGGACCCCCACCCAAACAGCTTTTACTCCTTCCCTAGCAGTTTACAGAATTTAGGCTCCACCCCCCCGAGATGATATTTTTTTCTTCGTAGCCTTCAACTTTGAGTTCATCGTGTCGTGAAATGGAGTCTTAAGATATAAGCGGGAAAAAGTCTGTAGGGTGCGCCATACCATTTATTTCCTTTATAACCTGAATTTGTAGTGTGACCTCTCTACTAAATGACACTATTCGATTCAGAAATATCAATTCCGCTCCTGTACGGGCTACCTTTCATTTCCTGGACATTTAGATATTAGTGATCAACCGTAATATGTGGATTTTGGAGTTTTCAAAGTGGAAAATTTCAACTTTTAAACCATGTTTACAAGTCTTTTCATGTATAGAGTCATAAAAAAATTGTTTTGCGTTCATTCCAATACACACCAAGCTCATGTACTGTTATTTAAAGGTTTCTTCAATATTCAACCTAAGTGCAACAGCTTATTGGCCACATCTCAGCTAACTAGGCGGCCCACTTAACCGCCAAGCGTATGGAGAAAAGACTATAATGTTTTATACTACTGAAACCTTTAATGTTTTAATGTTCTTTTTCTTGCCTTTTCCGTGTTTTGTGTCATAAAAACTGTAAAGATAAATCATGTTTAGAGTAGAGGTTGATGGTGGTCACGGATGTTGCTATCGGGGAATAGGGGTAAAGGGGCTGTGGGGACATGAAACCCCCCCTCCTTAAGCTACTACAAACAGTCCACTCATATTATTTAAACATTCTTAGTACCGAAATAGAACTAGTGAATTATTTTTATTCAGAAAATTTAAAAATTCACACTTTTTAAGCCATTTTTTAAATGGTAACTTATTTATATAATTAGTTCCCTTATATATTTTTATGTTCATTGTTTGTCAGGTTATTTTTTTTTTCTAGTTTAAAGTGAAAATGGATATTATAGTTTTGATTTAATCACAATTTGTATGAAATTTGGGTGTTTTTTTCTTCAAGACCTGATGATGTTGTTAGCTAGACAAGAGTCAAAACTACAACCAATATCATTGCTGATGGAACTGTAGTGTATTATGGAGAAAAGCTTTATTGCAGTTTTCTCTCAGTTAACTGTTGCCAAGTCTCCTCGCTCTCACCTATGCCAGAAGGTGGTGTGCTGGGGTAAGAAGGAGCTACTGGCAATCTCGAATAACCAGCGTTGCCAAACTTGTCTTACATTTGAAGGGAGACTGAACATATGAAAACGAGAGAATGACAACGTTGTTTCCCAATAGTAGCCATAAACGATTTTAACTTTGATTATTTAATTTTTCAATTTCATGACAAATTTCGCTCTTATATACTTTTTATCTTTCATCACTCTTTATCTGACATCGTCTACAAAATGTATGTAATATAGATAGTTTTTGTAGAACCACGTCTTACTATCCGCTCGAGCTATAAGCTTATGTAACAACTAAGCTTATGGTTTTTAGGTATGAGTAAGATTATATTTAGAGGAAGTATATTCGCATTTGCGTGGAGGGAGAGTGGAAAATCATTTTGGAAAAACCACCCTCTGTACACTCGGCCAAGATTTGAACCTCAATCTTCCAGTCATCGCCATCCTAGTCTACTGCGAGAGTAGCAACTTAGACCACATGACCACCGAATTGAGTATCAATTTAATTAACCAGTAAATATTTTACTTATGTGTCAAACATTTTAATGTATAAATTTTGAATCAGTTTTGTATATTGTTTCATATTTCTTATGCTCTATTATTGTATAATCTATTGTTAATATAATTAAACATTTTATTCTCTACCATTTTATGGGAAAATATGATATCACATCTTTAATAATAATAATCTATTTTTTCATCATATTACGTTTTCATTAATTAGATTCTACTTTTACTCACCATTTATTAACAGGCTACATTGTCTTATTAGTTACTATCAACTTTTTAAAATAACTTTTCCTTTTATATATTTGAAATGTAAAACTTTTAATGTTGATACCTTCAACCTTTATTTTGCCGTAAATAATACTTTTTTTAAAAAAACTTCTTAAATAACGCAAATTCTGGACGTCTCAGTGATTCGATAGGCGGAACCCTTAAAAAAAACTTGACTTTTGGGTCAGATTCAAGTGTGGTTAACTCGTAGCCTGACGCTTGACGTTATTATTACTATTAATATTGTTATTAAAGATAAAAACCTTCAGCTAAGAAAATTTATCACCGTGTGTTGTTTACAAGACCAAACTGCCTGCACTAAATCTGAGCTGCTATAATTCTCTAGACAAAACATAACACTTTTACATGTGGGCTTTAAACTGATATTTGATATTGGTTTTGATTTTTTTTTTTCCTTTCAATTTTTAAAAAGAAGGTTTTTTACTCCCCCCTTGCTCCTCCAACCCTATTCTCTTTCTCCCTACCCTATTTAGAACATAAACTTTGGTCAGGTCATTAAAACCAATGTATGTTATGGTTTCTGAAAAAACACGTGCTCGTCCAAGGCCACAGTTATAGAAACAGGAGAAAGCAGCTTATTCATTTATTCTTTTTAACTTTTTTTTTTTGTTCGTCTTAAACTTGCCACATACCGAATCGAATCGGAACATATCGTAACGGTAGGAATCAGAACCCTACGAACGGAAACGAGTTTTGTCCACACACTGGTTCGGAAATTCAATTCATGTCAATCGGAAGACATCAACCAAAAGGTTACATTGATTCTAGTGATTTGGTGATAGTGATAACAACAGTGAAGAGCAGGTAATGGTGGTTGTTGTGTGCATTTCTGCCGTTGCCGATGAAGAGGAAGAAGTGGCTTCAGAAACACTTTTGAGTGCACAATATACAATAAAATGCAACATACATTTTCCAAGATTTCCTCCCACGTATTTTCCTTCATAATACAGTCATACTTAATGTTTGTTAGTAATGTCATAAATTATAGGGTACTGTTGAAATAAATTGACTATTTCTTCGTCCAAAGACATTTTTAAAACAGAAAAAAAAATTGTTGAGGAACAGGAAACGAAAATCGACAGGATCAACAGGATGAACGCGATGCAATAGTCCAGTGCTGAGCATGCATGCGCATAGTTTCGGAATCCATCGCAATTCGTCAAAATATTCCCTCCTAGCAAACCAATTCGTCCCGTTCTGATCCGACGTTCACGTTTCCGATCCGATCCAGTGTGTGGGCCTTCATTAAAATGCAGGTAATCAAAAGTTTCCGATGCGTTCCGTTCCGATCCGATCCAGTGTGTGGCAGACCTTAGCGTACGATCGAGTTATACTCATACGTTAACTAAGCTGATCGAATAAGGATGAGGAAGGTAGAATCTTATAGAAAATGTACCCGCATTGACAAGAATGAAAAATCATATAAGGAAAAGACAACCTCATTGTACCCGACTGGGATTCGAAACCAGATCTTTCCGTCACTGCCAATTGAGTCTAACATGAGAGTGGCACGTTAAACCACGTGACCACAGATGCTGGTTGGCATTATGATAACATAATTTGAAAAATTATTTAGCATAAGATATATTAATATTGCGCGTGTGGGCTACATCACTCGCAGCCCAGTAGTGTAAAGATTATACAGTACTAATGTACCGTTGCCCAGGAGACGCCCAAATGTACTAACAGTACATCCTTTCCGTGGAGGCTCTTTCCATGTCCCGACGAGATGAGGTGATGGTGATAGTGTGGTTTGAGGTGTGGAACCGGTGGAAACACTTAAACATAACTTAATCCTAACCAACCAAACCCTGGTGACCGTTGGGGTAGTTCCCCTTTTAGGAAAAATACTCAAGGTACCAGCCACGAATTGAACCCGGGACCACCTAGGCTCGTAGCCAGGTGCACTGACCACTATACCATGGGTACGGTTATTGAGCATTATAAATCATCATAATTGAACATATCTAAATCTTAATATATATAATTATTCTGTACGTGTGTATGTCACTGAACTCCTCCTAAACGGCTGGACCGATTTTTATGAAATTTTTTGTGTGTGTTTGAGTGGGTCCGTGGATGGTTTAGATTCACAATTGGACCCGGTAGATGGTGCTGCAATCGGGTTCTATGATTTTTTTATTTTTTAGGGATTTTTTTTGGGGGGGGGGAATTTTTTT
>CABFWB010004171.1:27332-47898 GCA_902151455.1 Timema bartmani
AATAATTGACCGTTAAAACCTTCTGAAAAGTTCATGAATAATTGAACTTCTGAGAATAATTCATAGTTATGTTTGTTTTTCGATACAGCTGATATTTGTGGAGTTGTGGGCGAAATGCCAAAAATGAAAAGATGTTTCATTTTGTATGTTGTCTTGACAAACACTGAATTTGTAATATTTGTGTTACTCACTAATTGGAGTTCATTGTGAATTTGTAATTGTGATGATCACATAGTATTCGAAATCAATTATGCCACCCAAATGAAAAGCCAACTTTCGGGCAGGATAACGTCTGTCGGGTCCGCTAGTATATATATATATATTTTGAATCCTGAGGAAAAAAAGTAAGATTGAATATACGCGCTATTGGAATATTTCTACTACTTAGGAGATATCTACCCCCACCCTCTCCAAACCCTTTCCACACACACATCCTTTCTTCTTTTTTTACCTTTAGAAAAAAAATATCACAAGTGTAAAAATATATTTATCTTTTTCATATTTTATGGCAAAACTCTCAAATGAAATTGGCAATAAAAAAATATATTTTCTAAGCATGACGATTTTACAAACATAAAAATTATTATTTCCAGACCAGACTGTTATTGTTTCGAGGAGTGGGTGGAGCTTGGAGTTAAGAGGGCGGAGCTATGTATGTATGTATGTATGTATGCTTCCGAGTTATGTTGGTCACCATGGGATAAGTTTCTTTACTAAACAAATCCTTAGACAGTTTGTGTGAAGAAACGTGCGAATAGTGACTGTGAACAATAAACTCCGTTAGCACTTACTGCAGGGTAAGCAGTGATTATTTTCCCTAGTATTAGTTTATTAGGTGACGCGTTCGACAAATTAGTCAGTTAGCTGAGTCGGTTTAGTGTCTACCCACTTAAATGAATATAGATGCCAACTTTATAGAGAAAACAAAACATCAAACAAATTTTATATAAGTCTGATTTTCATATGAAGCCTGTTATTTGAGAATCTAAAAATGGCAGAAAAAATCAAATAATTCTACTTACATTCTTAGTCCGTTTCGTTAATAACTTAACCCACTTCGGTGGCCGCATGGTCTAAGGCACGCTACTCTCACTGTAGACTAGACTGTTGATAGTGGGGAGATCAAGGTTCTAATCTCAGTTGGTTGTACTGTGGGTGTTTTTTTTTATCAAAATGGTTTTATATTCTTTCTCTACGTAAATGCGGGTACACTTCCTATAAATGTAATCTTTCTAACCCCTAAAAACATTAGCGTAATTAGTACATAAGCGTATCAACCAAACGAGTAGTAAGACGTGGTGAAAAAAAAAAAATTAAAAAATAATGTTAAGAGAAATTATACAGTAATCCATCCATATGGCAGTTTTATTGGAAGCTTTTGATAACATTTCAGATAAATTTTATAATAAAACAAATCAAATAAGACGTATTTCTAGAATATCAAATTTTAGTGATTTTCTATTTATGTTAGTAGACTAAATGGGACCTCCTATAAAACATCATGGTTTAGAAAGGGTACAGCGGTAATTTGGTCAAAAACTTCACCCTCGCAATAGGCTGGGTTGCCGAGGACTATGAGATCGGGAATCGAGTCCCTGTCAGGTAAATAAAGAACAAACTAACAGTAACACATCACCATCAAATTTACGATTTCAATTAGTCTTTTCACAGTTCAATAAATCCCAGGAACTATGCCCTATGACACATAAATTGTTTATAAGGAGATCAAGAATCCTCTTGAAAGATCCAGAAGCCAACGCCGGGAAGTGCTACGTGATTGGTTACCTGTAGTGTTTGATAAATACGTACCCAATGATTGGCCGGTAATAGTTTCTAATGAGAGAATTACAGAACTTTGAACTTTATCAAAAGTTGCAGCTTTTTTTAAAATTATAGGAGGTTTTAAAGAGTTAATTTACATCTAGGCCTATTTATAAATTAATTGTTCCAAATAGTGTATCACTTTCCAAAATGATAAGACACAGACATGTCAGTGATTTAATAAAGTTGTTCTTCTCGTACTATCTCTTTCTTTTTTGGGAGGGGTTTGGGGCTTAGCCCCACCTATAGGTGCACCACCGCGGTGGGTAGGTCTATAACTCGAACGGATATTGAGGTGTTTTACTTATTATATAGATAATATATAAAATTATTTGATTTTGAACTATTAAATATTAATATACATTTTTATTTACTTATTTTAATTGAACTTAATATCAATAATTATGGTTTATTTATAATGTAAATTTAATTTAAGTTATTTTCTTTAGTTATTAATTAACCATTAATTTATCATTAACTGTTTAATTTGATTCATTTTTAAAATAACTAATTAAAGTTTTATTCTTGCTTGAAAAATGTATTAAATAAATATTTTACATGTTAATATTTGTGCAATGAATAGTTTAATGATTAATTAGTTAAATCATATATATATATGTAATTGTATATATATTTTATATATATATATATATGGAGAGAGAGAGAGAAGGAGGAAAGGAGAAATAGCGGAAAAAATATGTATGTAGACCCATATATATATATATACACACTATATTTTGCTAACCCATGTCTTACTACCCGTCTGGGCTATCTGCATACACTGATAGAGTAAGGAGAGAAAGGTAAAATCTAGAAGAAATGCACCTATATTATCGTGGAATGGGAGCAGGAAAACATCTAGGTAAAACTACACTCAATACACCCAGCTGAGATTCCAACCCCCGACCTCCCCATCACGATCAGTCCAGTCTATTGCGGGAATGATGTCTTAGACCATGCAACCACCGATGCGGGCAGGGGTGGAAGAGAAGGAACATATTATTAACAAGAGAAATAAAGGGAAGGAGTATTTTATAAGGTTTTTCCTTCCATTTTACCCGCATTGGTTGTCGAATGGTCTAACGCGTCACTCTCGTGTTCGACTAGATTTCAAGTGACCGGTAGATCAGGGTTCTAATCCCAATTGTATATACTCAGAATGTTTTGTTTCTAAATAGTTTCTCTTTGTTCAAATGCGAGTACATTTCCTCTAAAATTCTACCTTGTTCATCCTTATTCCAATAGCATAATTAATGTGATCTTATGATATGAAAAGATAGTAAGACGTGGCTGAAATAAGTTTCATTCGAGTAGTTTGGAAATGCATTTGAATTATTATATTTTATATTTTCAGGGCCGGCTAGAAGATGAGACTTAAAAGAGTGAACAAAATCGAAGCGAATAAAAATAAAAATATCGTAGAGCACATCAGGTAAATGAATAAACGTCTTGGAAGTTACTTATAAATATATAATACTTTATCTTAGCGTGAAAAAACTAAATAATAATTCACTAATTACCTTTTTTTTATATTAATCTGATATCTAAAGTTGTATTTTAAATTTTAACAAACCATAATCCATTTAGTAAAAATAATTGAATGTAAATAATTAATTTAAGTGAATTATTTTTTGTTTTTTAATTTTAAATTAGGTTAATATCTCAAACGTAAGTGTGGTTTGGTAGTCCATATATCTTTTGAATACTATAGTAACATTTAGTACTTGTGAAATTTAAGTTATTGTAAAATATTATTGGAGCTAGTAGTTCTGTGAAAAGTAGACCTTGCTCCCTCCATGTTCTTATGGTTACTACAGTCTTACTAGTAGTTTTGTGTAAAGTAGACCTGGATCACTACATGTTCTTATGGTTACTACAGTCTTACTAGTAGTTCTGTGTAAAGTAGACCTGGCTCCCTCCATGTTATTATTGTTACTAAAGTTTTACTAGTAGTTCTGTGAACGGTAGACCTCATTCCCTCCATGTTATTATCGTTACTACATTCTTAAGATTTCTTTCTTCAGGTCCTTGCTTTCGATTTCGAGTATATATTTTTAGATGGTTATCAATTTAGACAAAATCAAATGACCACGCTATTCAATATTACATCAAAGTAATAGAGAATAATCTTTATTCGCGTGGTATTAGACATCAATCTCAAAATAGATTTTAAAACTAAAAATGTATGTATACATACATCGTTCTATTTAGGTTAAACTAATGTCACAGCCAAATTTCGTCAAAATTGTTCCAATCATTTGGCAGTAATCGTGGAACAGACTGACATACAGACTAAATGCCAAATATTCGTGTTAAAACAGAATCTCGCTCCACTCTCTCAGTTAATATTTATTTGCTGTATTCTCTAATAGTTATTATTAAATTATTGAATCGTCAAAATAAATTATTGTTTTTATTAACAAGTATCAGTTCTGTCAAATCTTCTATTCAACTTAGTTTCACGTTATATTATTGCTAATCTATTTTGTACACATATCTCTACCCTCATATTTACATTTTTAGAATAAGGACAAGCAAGGTATAATTTAGAGTAAATGTCCCTAAATTAACGTGGAGTGAGGGTCCCTCTAACTGAAAACTATACTAAGCAGACCTTGCAAGGATTCGAGCGCTGTCCCTCTTGTCACCGTCTAACTATACTAAACTATATTGATGCCTTAGCCCGCGTGTTCATCAATACGGAAAAATTAAGATTAATAAATGTATATTAAGATTTTGTTTTATCTAACATTTATTGAATTGAAATAAATAATTAAAACATATTCGTCTTAATTTACAAACACTAGTTTTGATAAATTTTATCTATATTTGAACTAATTCAAGACTATATTATAATATTATTATCTATTTCTTTAATACGAAAGTCTTGTTAGAGTCAATATCGACCTATTTTATGGCGCTAAATTGACAAATGAGGACTTTAATAGAAATGTGTTGACCTGAAGATGTGCAACCGGTATTAAAATTACAAATTTTACCGGAAGCCAAGAAGTTCACCCCCTGCCCCCTTTCCTTCCCCAGACGCATCTCCGGACATAGAGAAGGGAGTAGTTAGTAAGTAGTAAGTAATAGTAGTAAGTAGTTAGTTAGTAGTTAGTAAGTAGAACTACGAAACTAGCGCTCGTAGCGTTTGCGCTTGGAACTAAAACCTGAAGCGGGAAATTTGAATGTACGTCAGAAAGAAGGTATTAAAGATATTCATTTTTAAGCCCCCATTACAGAAAAATGGGGATTGTAACATCTGATAATTTTTATTAGATTGGTGATTGAGATATTACACTTATCACTGAGGAGGGTTTCAGGATTTTTAATACTTTTTTTAACTTTCATTTTGTAGGGGGATTTTAAATATTTTTTTGCTTGCCATATTACTACCTGTTTGGGTGAAGATATACATTTTAACTACACTAATAGGGCAGTTGAATTTAGAGAAAAGGTACCCTCATTTGCAAGGAGGCAGTGGAAAAAAATTGGTGGATGGAGGGGAGATGTCAGAATTCAAACCCTGACCGTCGTCTCATCAGCAAATCAGACTAATTGGTCTGATTTGAGATATTATAAATAAGATTAATAAAATGCTTTTGATTAAAACTTAACTTTGTAGTCAGGCTTAGTCATGGTTTTTTGACACATCATTTATATTCAATTATTTCAAATCAAAATAGCTCTTGTGTTCATGTTTTAGCACAGTATTAAAAGCTAGGCCTCTTAGCTTAAGTGCCTTTCTACCACTGAGCATTACAAGAATTAATTAGTTAATTTTTCAATGAATAGTGAGCATAGTTTGTGCAAAGGACCAAAGCAAAACTATAGGATTATTTCAATTTTAACTGTAAAATATATCAATCCTATACAAAATTACCTTGTATAATAGCAGTTAAAACCATGAGTCAATTAGCAACTTGTGGTTAAGACGTCAATATTCACGTGATGTCTTAAAATGACTTGTGAAAAAAGAATCTGAGCATGTGACTAATCATCGGTAGCTCACTGGTTGAGCATTGGCACAGTAAAAATAAAAGTTTCAGGTTTATTTCCCGATCAGTTTAAAATTATTCCCCCCATGTAGAACAGAACCATTGGGCACTTTAAAGAGGAAATGTCTGGAGGTTTTATTGTAATTACTCACAAAGTTTTTGTTTGAAGGTTTTTATTAGCATATGTTATCATTTTATAAATCATATTTCATTTCTCATTTAACACAAGCTTTACCAATTATTATACTATCATGGTACATTTTCATTATTTTACATAATTTACACTAGGCGTGTAGGAAGCTTCGAAATGTCAAAGGTCAAATTTCCTTCGTTTCGACAACCATAATAACCTTTGCATCTTTGAAGGAAGAAAATACTTGGATACATTATGAACAGATTTTAAATAGCTCACTAAATATGAAATATTTCAATAGGAGTGTGCAAAGTTTCAAAAATTTCAAACACTAATCGAATATCAATTAGCTTAAAAAAATAAACTTTGATAAAAACAAATCTTGCCTTGGCACAAAAAAACAAATTTTTTATTTTCATAATTTTGAGATGTAGATTTTGTGTGATGAATATAATATAGTAAACATCAATTCTAAGTAAATAACACTTCAGATTACTCTGGTCAACAGCCATTTTTCACCAGAGATAAGAACAGCCAAGTCTTACTAATTGGAGCTAACCTAGTCTGAAAATGACTACAAAAAGACTGGATTGGTTATGGTTTTTGATTTTCAGGAGGTAATGTAATTTACTTAAATTTAGTCACTCTTTTAACGCTTGTTGTGGTGACCTAGTGGTCTAGTGGTGAGGTGTCGGACTTCTCTGCCGGGGTCCGGGGTTCAATCCTCGGTCCCGGCACAGATTTATCTGATTGCCAAACCCTTCCTTCACCTCTGACAAGATGTGTATTACTCACAACTTGTGAATGTGTGGAATGCCAGGCCTCCGCCATGGTTCGTATTCCACGTTAAACTGTAGGTTCTCCATTTCATCTCACAACCACTCTACTATCACACATTAGCGTAAGTGAGTATAACCCGAACGGGTAGTAAG
This sequence comes from Timema bartmani, assembly GCA_902151455.1. Taxonomy (NCBI): domain Eukaryota; kingdom Metazoa; phylum Arthropoda; class Insecta; order Phasmatodea; family Timematidae; genus Timema; species Timema bartmani. The sequence continues at coordinate 34,217 of CABFWB010004171.1, forward strand.
ACGCGGTGCTACTGCTAATAATAATAATCTTAACGCTTGTGCAATTTGTGGGTTAATCTGTAAACGCTGAAAGAGAATAGTTTAAAAGTGAGTTTGTTGAGTTTGTACCATTAGGCCAGAACCACAATAGGCAGTCAGAAGTCATTTAGAGGTGCTAGCCAAGGAAAAAGTGAACATTATAAAGTGAAGGAACGGCCTGCTCGACAGTCATTAGAACCTCGAAAGAAGAATGTTCAACATGAACAACTAGTATATTACCTGAATTATTATAAGAAAATGATTTAACAAACTTGTTTTGTCTCCGGAACCACTGGCCATTTTTACCTAAGTTTTGCGAAATTTGCGCAAAAGTTTTTCTAGTTAATGATCATTGTAGCCGGTTATAGTATTTTAATATTTGACTATGATGTATTGAAATTTTAATTGGTAGTGAAGTAGGCGAAGTAAGGTCACAGTTTTCAAATATATAGTTTACTTTACCCTTGACTTTATGACTCCGATAAAGCAAGGTTATGAAACAAGACACGAAATTTCACACCGAATAGAAATAATTAATATTTTTAACTGGCAATGAATGTTGTATAACACCTAGGTAATTAGCTCACTCAATAACATTTTAACACAGTAAAAATACATCTATAAAACAATACATAACATAAACATCATACGCTTCCTGATTAATTTTTTTTAACTATTGCAAATTATCTCTTTAATTATTTATATTTTATCGTTCTAATTGGCTTTCTGAGCAACATAATTAACTTTTGTGTGAGCCATGGTAGGGCATAGATGATGAGAGCTATATATTTTACTGTAGTGGCTATAAATTCATTTAAAACTTTAACTATCACTATTATTATTATTATTATTATTATTATTATTATTATTATTATTTAGCGCTTACTTTTTCTTGCGCTAGACGCCAACTAAGGCGGTTCCGTAATCGGCAGTATTTTTGCTCTGCCGTACACGGCCGACAGCGCACGACAGTAAAATGTCGCCACATTGCTTCCAGCTACGGCAGTACACCAAAGAACAGTCTCACCAAGATCTTGTGTAGATTTCCAGAAAATCACGTTGCGTCGTTAAAAATGCACATGAATGTGCATGATATGTATTTACTAAGCCGCGTCCACACTGAGATAGCACTGTTGAGCTACAAGCGTTTTAGATTCCCTCGCCTCCACTGAATCGATAAAAAATAAAAATCTCATTGAAATTAAAATGTTTGACGAAGATGGCTTACTTATTGTTTGTGCCGCATTCATTATTATTGCGCCATAAAAAAATCAAAATTACTACTTAAAAGAAGATTTCGGGTACGAGCAATTGTTCGAAGTAGATGCATTTAAAACAGGATGATGTTGATATTTTGAAGCTTGAATACAGATGTAACAGCGGCTTCCGAAATTTCTTTCGGATGTCTGAAAGTGAACTCGAAGATTTATTTCAAATAATTGGGCCAAAGATACGTAAACAGGACGCTAACTTCAGACAAGCCATCCCCTCCAAGGAGCGTCTTGTTTGACCCTTCGATACTTATTGTGTGTGTGGGATCGAAAAAGTTCAGTAATAGAAATAACCTTTTGGTCATCCCACTCCATTTATCTAAAATTATTTTTAAAAAAAACTACTCTACCCTACGATGATTGAATGTCGATTTAGACCTGAAACACGTCCCCAATACCATAATCGACTCTACTTCCTTTGATATTTACCGACACTACAGTAGCCCCATAGCTTCTTTAGTGCTGACTGACAGCTGACTTCTGACGGCTTTGAAAAGCTACCAGACCAAATTATGTATCCCTACGCCGAGCCATATGATCTGCAAAAAACATGTGTTTAGCAACTGTCACTTCTGACAGTCAATATTTAGGTATATACCTAAATGTTGACTGTCAGAAGTCAGCTGTGAACTGTCAGTCAGCACCAAAGAAGCCATGAGGCTACTGTAGGTGGGAAACCAACCGACACGTCGAACGACATATTTTGTCGATCGACAAAATTTATTGTAGCGTCCCGACTGAGTCGACCTTGTTGCTCGACAATAGGGGTGTGCGAAGTACACTTTTTCAATTCGAAGCGAACTCGAATTGAATACATGTAAAATTCTCGAAGCCGAATAGAAGTCCAAATATTTTCTTTGATTTGTTTTATACTTGAAAAAATATTTTTTGGTTATTTATATTACCTCATGCAATTGGAAAATGTTTTATTTTACAATTGTTTTTAATATCTCGTGTTAATCTGACAAATCAAGTTTTTATCATAACATTCAATTCAATTACTTCAGGTTTTTTCATATAAATATTAATTTGTAATGTAATGTGTACATAACAGCTCAGAATGGCTAAATTTGAACATAAATTGAGTATTTTAGCTATCAATATTTTTACTGATAAAGCTTTGAAGCCGGAATTTATTTCGAAGCCAAGTCGAAGTTTCGAAGCTTCGCAAACCCCTTTTTGACAATGTTGACTCAATGGGGACGCGGTTTTAGACACCAGTCCTTTATTAAAAAAATCCGATTGTTTAAAAATGTGTGGATGGACATAACTCATGTAGAAAGAGAGAAAAGTAACCTATAAAAGTCTCCTTTCCGAAACTAATATTATTAAATTGTCCAAATAAACCATTGCGAGTCAATATATAAACCTATATTAAACATCTTGGAGATTTTAATAAAAATATCTTTCAGTTGCTGCAGTAGAGAATATTCAAAGAACTGGCAAATACGGGCGGGAAAAACAAACTCATTTGATTTCGGCCAGCGGCCGGTGAAATTCAGCCGTGTACGGCAATGTTGTAACCAATCGCTACTGTGATGGCTCAAATTAGTTAATAGGACTTCGTTTCTTTGGCCGTGTTCGGCAGAGCAAAGGAACTGCCGAGTACGGAGCCAGTGTGACCTCAGCCTAAAAGTTAGTGCCCTTCACAGATGAACAAAGTGACATACGCGTCCATCACGCATGCGCAAGCCCTCAATCCACATCCGCAGCCTTCATCCAATATTCGCATCCACGGATATCTAAATATTTCATGTTATTTAGAGATAGTGGGAAATCATTTAGGAAAAAACACCCAACCGGGACTAAATCCCGATCTCCCGGTCATCGGCAGTGCGGTCTATTGCGAGAGTAGCACCCTAGACCATGCGGCCACTGAAGAAGGGGCCAACACCAGTTAATTCACAAAATAAATGTTAATATAAACCTTAAAATTACAAAAGATTTATATTTATTTGATTATTTAAACGGGTGAACGAGATGCTATACCTTGATTTTCTTTTAAGAATGGATTTGTATTAGCACCACATAGTCATCATCATCATCATTATTATTATTTTGCATGTCTAGGCTATATCAATCGTAGCTCAGTTGCGGAAAGATTAGCCAGTACTAATGTACCGGTGTCCAGGGGACGCCCGAATGAACTAATCGTACATCCTGTAACGTTTAAAAGAGCTAGCCTGATATATTATTTGTTTGTTCGCCACAATTAGTGTGATATTTTATATAATTATTGAATTGGTTTCAAGTTTGTTATTCTGTATTATAATGTCTTATTTTAGAAAACAAAAGTTCTGGTGTTTTATAGTTTTTATTTTTAGTAGATAAACAGTTTTTTGATAGATATCTCACACGTTGTAGATTTTAATAAGAGCCCGACTATTGCATGATAATTCCCGACACGTGAAATTTAGAATACAGATTAATATGTCATAGACTCAACCTACACGGCTCCTCGTCAGGAAGGCAAGTGAAGAGATGCGTACCTTGAAGAGGTATATCTAGCGACATTTCCTTCTCGAAACTTCCAAAAAGTAAAAGGTGTGGTCATCCAGGTGCGTTTCTGTTTACAAAACTGAGTTGGCTTTTCAAACAGAGACGTAGAAAGATGTCGCCATACCTTGCAACTTAACAACTTAACATAAACATATCTTACTACTCGCTCTCATTTATAATATCGTAATTTTGAATACAAATGTGAATAATAAATTACTGGGATGTATAGTTCCATATCATTACAATCATTTCCGTGGAGTCTCTTTCCATGTCCCGATGAGATGAGGTGAGGGTGATAGTGATTGTGAGGGTGATAGTGAGTATGAGTGTGTGGAACCAGTGGACATACCTACAACCTAGCTTAAGCCTAACTAACCAAACCCTGGTGACTGTTGGGTTTATTTCCCTTTCGGGGAAAATAACATAAGGTACCAGCCGGGAATCGAACCCGGGACCCCTAGGTTTGTACCCAGGTGCACTGACCACTACACCACAGGGCCTTCATCATCATTATCATCGCATCATCTCATCGGAACGAAGTTACCGCACCTGCATGGTGTCCCAAGCTCAGAAGACGATTACATACCCGCCACTGCCAGCAATGTTTTACCAACAAACCCTGGTGGAATTATGTGTATGATCTCATGTGTTGTGTTACTATGTATTTTCCAGTGGTAGCCTATAACAGTTGTTGTTCCTGTTGGTCAGCACTAAAATAAAGGAGATTACCATTGTTATTTCCAGCCTTGTTAAACGTACCATCAGCCACTCGGTACAACAGCTACAAAAGATTTGCCTGAACTACCAGTGGGTGGAGGCCCGCTACCACGAACAGAAGATTAAAACGAGCGGTCACAAGATGGTCTGCCATCTTAATGGCATCACCACAGAAGGTTGGTTGCTCTGTGAGATACGCCATTCCCGAATGCATGTTTTCATTGGCAGATTGTGAATGAGTAGACCTTATACCAACCTTATACCATCCTGTATTTCACTTACTAGCTACACTTAAACAATTATGAAAAGCATAAAGTTAATAAAAGTAAATAAAAGCTATAACTAGGGGGCGGATTTACGCATAGGCCTATTAGGCGCGTGCCTACGGCGGCATATTTTAGGGGCGGAAAATTTTGAATGACGAAAAAATATATACCTTTCTCTGACAGTTAAATAATTTGATGGCTTCATCGTATGCGTGATTGTTGTGGTTTGCTGTATCTGCGCAACAATATGACAGAGGATCGCCTTAATTCACTGACAATCGTCTTAAATGAAGGTCACTTATTGGATAAAATGGATTTGTCTGGCCTCATTGACCAGTTCCCTCAGCAGAAATCAAGACGAAAGAAATTATAGACTATTTTCTTATTGTGTATATGCTAATATTTTATATGTAGTAACATGTTCTACAGTCTACTAATGCAGACTTTATATTTTTATTTTATATAATATTTGAATTTGTATGTTGTGATAGTGTAAGAGTATTTATTTCAAATTTTTATGTATTTGCTTAGATCCGTATTACTTTTAAAACCTCACTATAATAAATAATAAAATAATGTAATCATCTTTTACCTGTCATCTCCCAGATAGGACTTGTGTATATAGTAAATATGTGTCGGTGTATAACAGGTGGTAGGGGAAAACAGGGCTTTAGAAGGTTAGAAATTAAGGCAGGAAAAGTGGGCGGCAAATTATCTAGTGCCTATGGGCGGCAGAGTCGTAAATATACCCCTGAGGCCCTGGCTATAAAGTTATAAAAGTATAATAAGTAATCTGGTTCGAACTCGAACACCAACTAACAAAAGATATATAAATAGGTTCTTAACATTATCTTGAACACTATACATACTATATACTTTAAGAATTGGTGTATCAGTAAGTTTATCTTTTGAAAGAAAAATTTAATCTTTTGTTTTTGCCTGAAATGAATTTATCTATTAGGTACTAGTTTTTTTTTAAGTCTAGTATCTAGCGAATCATTGACTGTTCTATAGATAACGTGGCCAAAGAATTTAATCTGTCTTCACTAATAGTTTCTTAAACAAATAAAAACACACTAAAAACAAAATAAAGAGATACTTTCTTCACACCCACATAACCCCGGCTTTTTTTTATCAAACCTTTTCTTATCAAAACGCTGTGTAAGCTCTTCTTTTTTTTCTTCATTTTTTTGTACCTGACTTTTAATTTCAAATCGGGCATGGTTTTTTATTTAAAACTTTTCTTCTATTAATAAAGAACCAAAATTCTGTTTCTTAGTATCGAAAACTTTCATTTTTAATCAAGTAATCAAAAACTCTAGCGAAAACAGGTAGCTTCAAACTTTAGACTAAACAAATAACTATCTGACTGCGATGTGTATAATACATAGGATTCCACTTGAATTAAGCCCAAATAATGTGCTAGGCGAGCGTTGAGATAATAGCATTGACGTCAGATTGTCATGGCAACCCCCCGGACATCCAGCCCCAGAACATATACTAACGTAGTTGCGCTTTTTGTCACGCGTTGATGCGATAATAGATTTATTAATTTCCTCAATAAAATGGGGAAATAGTGCAATAAGAAAATTGCATTTATTATTTATGTTTTTCATTATGTAATAAAAAAAATTGAGAAAATTGGTATGAATTTCAAAACGTGTTTTGTTTCTTATTTTGCTTTATTTTGCAGGGAGGGTGGAGCCCCAGAACCCTCCCTCACGAGCCGCCACTGCATGTTTTAATGATCCTAGGGCAATATATTCCTACTAATGTACCACTTTTCATGTTATAAAAGTCTAAAGTATCACCAATATCTAGACTTATAAAGACTATCAGGGCTAGTTTTTTTTTAAAAACTAAGTCGTATTGTGGAAAATAATGTATCATGTTTAGTGAATTTCATTAATCTTTAAAATGTGAATGAATGGAAGTTACAAAAATCGTATTAATGAGTTTTGCTTGGTTTTAGCCTCAGGTCTGTGTCCACATTCAATCTGTTCCAGTATTTGTTTTTAAAGAAAAAAGGCGCAGAAAGTCCTTGCTCACACAAATATTTTATCAAAAAGTGCACCAAGAATTTATTAGCTCTATAGGTGTGCTCGGGATATCTACACTGTGCTGTAATCCAAAAATCATAAAGAAGAAATTTTGAAAAGATGTTTTTAGTCCAGTATTAATTGAAAGTTCAGTGAACTGTTTTTTTTCCTCTATTTGTCAACACTGCTGGCAAAGCATCTCGATCATAAAATGGATACCTGATCCAGTCTTGGGGTTGAATATTTTCCGAGAAGAAAGCAGTAAAGTCTTGAACTTAGTTTTGTCAGTGGTTTCTTATGTCTCTCATTATATCAGGATGAAGTTGTAGCTCATTCTCTTGAACGAAACCTCGAAGGAATGTAAAGAAATGTACGTCACCTTTCACCTTTTACAGATTTTCCGAAGCCTTAGCTCAGTCAGTAGACTGTCTGTTTATTGAGTTAAAGGTCCCGGGTTTGATTTCCAGCATGGCCAAAAAAAAAATCATTGGTGGAATATGGGCTTACCCTTTCACAGTGATGGATTAACGGCCGAGGGGCTGGATGTTGTGTCTGTTCTAGATTTAAGTTAATCTATAAAGTCGTGTGCTGATAAAATCAGTCGATTCAAAAAGGGCAAGTAAAACACCTTAAATGAATGAAAAAAAAATCAGTTTTTTATTCGCAAACTGAAACTTGCATTTCATGGCATGTTGTTTTAAAAACTCGCCCCCCTAACCCTCCTCTTCTAGCACCCACATGTACTACTGGACAACACCTCACGTACCACTGGTTGAAAACCGCTGTTCTAGGTGGAATTCACGAGGGCAAATTAAATCATGTTCTGACACATGAGGTCACGCCATGATTTCAAGGAGACTGCCTAATTATAAGTTGCGCTTAAGGTTAAGTATTGACAAAAACATTAAAATTAAAAGAATTTGGTGTTTATTGGAATGAACACAAAACTATTTTCTACGAACCTACCCATGTATATATTCGTAAATATAGTTTAAAACTTTAGAACGAAATATAAAAAGAAGTAAGAAAATAAGCTGTTAAACCTGAGAGAGCTCTTATTTATATGCTGATAACACTTCCCCTCTTCTGATGACGAGTTTAAACACTCACTCTACTATTTGCGACTTTACAACGGTGATTTGTATTTTTAAATTAACTTTTTCTTCTTTTTTACTCTACTCGTAAATAGACATATGTTTTCACGGACCTTTTTAATCTAAATTCTGTCAGGAAGATTCCCCTGTCCTTGTATTCTCCCTTCGCTTCAACAACATCCACACACCGAGTCATACATGCTCTTTAATTCTTAAAACTCTTAATGTTCCTCTTTTTCACACATTCGTCTAAAACATTTAACCACGTCTTACATGGCCTACCTCTTCCTTTTGACCCACACACTCTACCTTCATATATTTGCTTCATCACTCAATCCATACTCATCCTCTCAAAGTATCCAAACCAGCACACTGACTTATTGGATTCCCTTTCAAACCGCACTCCTTCAGCACCCATTCATAACTGACTCTGTCCATACGAGTTTTTCCACATACCATTCTTAGATATCTCATTCCAAGCTCTTGTGATTCTCCTGACAAACCCACGCTTCACACTCACAAGACAATGTTGGCATCAACACACTTTTATATACTGCCACCTTTGCCTCTTTCGATACTCTTTTATTCTTTGCAACAGTCCACATACATCAAACTACTCTCCGAGATGGATTCACCCACCTGTCGATTTCACCATATACACTTCTATTTTTACAGAACATTCTGCCCCCAGATACACAAACATTTTCACACATTTCCATTTACACTAAGTTGACAATCTTTTCCTGATCCGTCCTTATCAAAAACTATTACCTTAGTTTTGTAAACATTATACGAAGATACAATCTGCCTGTAGAAAAAAAAAACTATTTTAGATTCAAAAATAATAATTTTTTGTCACCTTAAGACTATTTTTAGAATTATTTAAGAATTTGTGGTTTCTGTTTCAAGATTATATTTTTAAAACTTGCCGAATAAAACCTTCATTCACTAACACGCGGAATTTTATCTTTACTTGCTGTTAAGTCACAGATGGACAACGTCCTTAAGATTTGTATTTTTTAAATTTTGTTTGCCCTAATCATTCAAAATATTGCTTGTATAGTAATCTTTACTATATTTAAATATCTCAATAGTTCTTAAATACATGTCATGATTATGAAATCATGTCCAAAAGCCGTGTGTGTTGTTCGAGAACAAATATTAAGAAGTTGCCATGTGAAAAAATTTCAAATAAACATCGTGATCCGAGCAATATTTTTAATTTATTGCGATAAATAAATTACATCATAAAGACTGCCAAATTACAAACTTTATCGCGGGCTAACTTCAAAAAGCTATGAGCGCTATCAAGAATGATTGATGTCAAATAAGTCAGGAAAAACAAAATATGATTTATAGCTTTGTAGATGAGTTTCATCCATATTACAAAATGTGGTTTTATGAGCACGTTATCTTTCTTCTCTTCCTGTAATTTGTTAAAATAGTGATAAGGACTACGTTGATGACTCACCAATTAGAAGTGCTGTAATTTAGATCGGGATGACTTGCGTACTGTGGTTGTTTTTCGTCACAAATAATTTATGTTTCTAGATCAAAATAATTGACTTAGTGAATTGAGGCTCTATTCTAACATGATCATTTGGCATTTAGTCTGTCCGTCTGTCTGTCCGGATATTTGTTACGCGATAGTTGTCAAATGTGTGACCGATTTAAACGTCTGCCAGAGATAGCTTTTGAACCCTGGCCACAGACAAGGTGTACACCAGATCCTCAGCCTTAAGGCAGTTTCGCTGCGTTCCTTGAGCCAAGTTGAGTCCATCAACACTGGGGTTCGCTAGTGTCAATACTCACTGATACCAGCCAGCACTTCCAACTGAAACAACTCACATTGAAATTGTTATTTGTAAAAGGGTGGCGGTCCGAACACGTTAGTTCTTGTAGAACCAGTCCTGCCCTCCGCCCTACACCTAGCTCACCCCCTTTCAATGAACAAACCTTTCCAGACAAGTAACTAGTCGACATAATTTTAAAATTGTTTACAACTAGACAATTAGCAAACACTCGTTCGAACAACAAAAAAATCACCACTGTATTTTACTTTTTTTTCTTTTTCTTTTTTTTTGTAATCTGCAGTCTAAGTAGGCTTGTTTGGGGAGGTTGGTTTATTGGAAGGGTGGTGGGGTTGAACATATCTTTGTGAAAGCCAGTTTATTGACATTAGAAGGCAATTTTTGTCGTTCTCTAGTAAGGCCATCTTTAAAGTGAACTGTTTAAAACAAAAAATCCTGCTTGATGGTGATGTCTCTTGGGTCTGCACGTGGCGCTTCATATGTTGAAGGACTCAAGCTCTCCTAATGAGAGCAGCCATTTTAATCTGGAGGCTGTGGGTCTGGTGCATACCTTGGCTGTGGTCTTGACCGAACAATGTATGTAATATACTGTACATACGTATCTACATAGCTTTTCAATCTGGCTATCCGTTTGAATATTGATCTTGCTCAGAAGATGTTTTATTATTAGATCATCTCAAGTGATTTTAATTTATATCTCTAAGAAATCGATTGAGTACTTAAGGCGTATTTTGTTAAATTTCGACATATATTGCAAGAGGGGTTTCTTAAAAACCGTGTAAACAACAGTTATTATCTATGAATATAATGCACTTTTTAATATAGTACTAATTTGTTTTCTGTATGACATTATTGAACTGAATGAAGGTACACAGGAAGTATTGGGACCTATGTCCATGGCTGTGTACGATCGGGAGGTGTGGGTTCGATGCCAACACATTGCTACGGGAATTTCTCTCTCAGCCGAACAACTTTGAGACCCTTATTTTATCAAAATTGAAATCAATTTTATAATTTGCGTCAACCGTATTGATTATTTTCTGTGAGTTTTGTATTTTTACTAATTTTAGTTATCTATGACTAAATTTGTACATTGCATCTACCATTTAGAGTCCACCATCTTGATTTATTTTTCAAATTTCAGATATTTATCATGAATATATTTTTATCCTTAGAGCCCATATTAAATTTCAGCTCTCTCGGACTCCATTTGCACGTTGCGTCCAGCATTTTAAGTTCACCGTCTTGTTTTTAATTTTAGGAATTTTCTTATAAAGATAGATGCTCCAAAGTACCCATAAAATTATTTCAGCTCTTTTAGGACTCAATTTGAAGCTGCCTTGAATTCCCCAATTTGGATCCACCATTTTGGATTGTTTCAAGTTTCTGATTTTTTTTCATATAAGGATAGCATGTTCCATAGCACCCGTACCATATTTCAGCTCTATAGGGTACAGGTAAGGATAAGAAAGAGCATCAGAAGGAAAGACCGACTTCGCAAAGATTTTATAAATGATAAAAAAGGGCTCTAGATGTATTCTTCTTCTAACAAATACAGTAATTATTTGTTAGGCACACAATATAAATGTGTAACATATTTGAGAACTAGTAGCTTAGCTTTTCCTCTTTACCTTGAGATACGGAGTTTCGTAGTTTTATTTTCCCTGTTTCTTATTGACATGAGAATGGATTGTCTTAGGTGAAGAAAGGGAGTATAAGATTATACAGAATAAAGAAGTAGGTAGTTCCAGAAAACGAAACAAACCATTGTATTTTAAGACGTGTGGGCCTGACAGTGATTGATACTTTCTTGCTGACTGAGCAGGCTGCCTTAAAATATTCAGATCCAGAATAGCATCGATTTTCTCGACTTTTTGTTTTTGGAATTGATCATTTGATCTTCTGAGATGCTCAACTGAGTCAATTTAAAGGATGTTCCCGGGTTGAATGCCTAAACTTTGGTAAGTAGTAGTGGATCAAAAAACTATAAATGTGTTTAGGATTTTTGCGCAGATAACAAAAAACTAAATAAAAACACGTTTTTCTGCAGAGGTCCTTGGCAATGCTTTAATATTAATTTTCCTAGAAGATGGATTGGTCATGCTGGACCTGTGGCTTGGCCTCTGCACTCATCTGGTTTAACGCCATTAGATTTTTTTATTTTGTGGGGCTTTCAAACAAAAGGTGTATGAAGTACCTGTTAATGGCCTTCAATCGTTACGACAAAGGATAATGAAAACGTGAGAAGAAACAACAGTCGCACAGTGTCGGTCAGCCACTCGTTCTGTCATTGATAAGTGCAATACTTGTCTCCGGGCTGGAGGCCATCAATTTGAACGAAATAAATAAATAAAATATTTTATTTAATACCTACCAATTCGGTTTTTAATTAGTTATCTTTGCTGTATGCGAGAAAGGAAAACTAAAACGAGCAGATCTCCAAAAATACATTTCGAGTTAGTCTTTTGATCCACTTCCGCCGTTTAACCCGGGAACATCCTGTATATTCTTGGATATCTCATTACAAACCTTATCAGACTGTACGACCGTGTCATATCCTTTATTTCCAGGCTGGTCACTAACGAAGAGATCAGCGAAACAAATTGCCGCCGAGAACATGCTGGCTCGTATCGAGGACTGGAGTGATCGAGACGAGTGCAAATACGGATACATGAGCCTGGAGCAAGGCAGCGAGGACACCGCTCCAGGCATGACGTCATCTGTCTACCGCTTTGTTTAGAGAACTGGGTCTTTCGTACCAGGATTACACACACCTGTGCACTAGCTATTCTAATGTGTTAGGGTTCGGCCAGACTGACAAGCGAGCGAGCGCGCAAGCGACTGGGTGGCCAGACTGGCGAGCGCGTGATTAGCAGATAGCTCTCGTTAGTTGTTGACGAGGAGTCTACGAATCTTGGCTGAGTGAACTGAGGGGGGTTTTAACAAGTGAATTATTGTTGTGGTTTCCTCATCCTCTCTCCACGCTAATGGTGATTCATATTTGTAAAGGCCTACTTTGATAATATTGAAGTATTTTAACACAGCAGTTTTACATATATATATTATATAGGTGTGGTTTATGATCTTACCAATTAAATTAGGCCGTTAGTAGCAAGTGTGCTAAACCTATCGATAATAATAAAAAATGTCAAAATGAGAAGTTTTCCTAGCACTCAATGAACCAACACATAATAATATTCCCTAGCGCCTGTAAACTATACTGTACCGGGTCGAGCGGATTCTATCTTTCAAGCGTGCGCGCTCCAGTCTGGCCACCTCTCATTACAACCAATGTATTCCATTTTATATTTTAGTCGCTCGCTCGCTCAGTCTGGCCGCCCCCTAAGGGATGGTTTTAATAATGTCGTGTTTGGGCTACACCAAGCTGTGGCTCCGTTTGTGGGAATATTATCCAGTACTAATGTACCGTTGCCCAGGGGACGCCCGAATGTACTAACCATACATCCTTTCCTAGTCCCGATGAGATGAGATGATGGAGAGAGTGAGTATGAGGCTGTGAAACCGGTGGAAACACTTAAATCTAACTTAAGTCTAATCAACCAAACCCTGGTGACTGTTGGGGTAATTCCCCTTTCGGGAAAAATACCCAATGTACCAACCGGGAATCGAACCTCCAAGGTCAGCAGCCAGGGACTGTGACCACTATAGCACGAGGCCAGTTATGTTTTAGGGATGAGGAAAGTTGAATTTATAGAAATGTACCCACATTTGTGTGGATAGAGAGAGAGAGAGAGAGAACGGAAAACAATTTATAGGAATACCAGCCTGACTACACCCGAACTGGATTCGAGCCCCGATACTCCTGTTATCGGAAGTCTAGTGTATTGTGAGAATGACGCCTTAGACCATTCGACCACTGAAGTGGGTGACTGTCGACTGTTAACACTTTCAGTGGCAAACTCAGGGTAGCGGGCAGGGGGAACGTTTGACCCATTCCCTCCCCCTT
>CABFWB010004171.1:47960-64359 GCA_902151455.1 Timema bartmani
CCCCAACGAGAGAAAACGTAAGAAAATACTGAACACCCCTGCCTCCTCCCCAAAAACCCTTACGTAATTTAAGGACGGTCGCTAATAAAAAAAAAAAGTTTCAGCCCTATTGCCAAATCGCATGCATATAAAAGCTTAAAATAACTCTTCCAAACGCATTTCAGCGTGCTAGTATCATTTTCCCAGTAACGTAATTAAAAGTTTATCTGACACGGGTTTGAAAAAAAAAAAAGGAAACGTAATTTAATATTATGTGACAAATTTGATTAAATGCCGTTAACATAGTTCTTATCAACCTAGTAGTTAAAATAATAAGACATTAATTAAAAAGATCAAATATTTTATTAGAAAACGTGTGTGTCTGTATTTTATTTAAATTAAGAAAGTTCCCTTTGTATTTTATGGTATATTAACTAAAAGGTAACATTATTCCAAATAATTTTGTGTAATTATTAGATTCCCTTATGTTATTTTTAGGTACCGGCTCTCTATGTTTACTCTTGCAATATTTATTTATCTAGACCTTCAATTTTTTTTATTTGGATGTATTGTTTATGCAAAAAAATTTTATGGAAAACATTTTGCTAAAATATTAATTAATTAATTTCTATAAGTTAGTTAATTAATGCCCCAAATATGAATATTATTTTAAAAAAATTAAAAATACAGTGATTTAATCAACTTGATGCTAATTTTTTTTTCTATGTCATCTTAATTTAACCTTTTAAAGCTGGAACCAAAATTATTTTGTTAAGTTTAAGATTTTTTTATAGTAAAAATATTTAGAATAAGCATTTAAGAAAATGTATAATATAACTCATATTTAATAAGAGTCACATAAGATATTTTTATTTAAACCGTGGACTCTTTTGAGTTTTACATTGTGTAAAAAAATGACTTTATAATATAGGTGATAAATAAAAACTGATTATTATTTTTTAAATTACTTTAGTTTTATAGAATGAATATGTTGTTTATAGACCTAATCCTTGAATACCTAGAATCCGATATTTGGCATAGAACGATTCTAGAAAATATCGAATTCAATATTCGAAATATTCCTTAATAAATGTATGTTTTCAAAGTTTAAATTGGAAGGTGTTTTAAGGTACTCTTTCCCTTTTTTATTAGTATTTTTTCTCAACATAATTATAGGACAAACTTAGCAACCAGACCTCATATTATTAATTTATCACTTAACTGACTTTATTAATGTTTTAATGAATAAATTATAACCAAAAAATCTAAACATTTAGTTATCATTTTTATTTTTTATTTTGCTCGCTTCCATAGACTGCACATTCTAAGGCGTCACTCTAGCAATAGACTGAACCACCAATAACGGGGAGATCAGGGTTCGAATCCCGTTCGGGTGAACTAGGGGTGATTTTATCATTTCCATCCACGCAATTGTGGGTTGACTTCCTCTAAATTAAACCTTTCTAATCCCTAACACACTATCGTAATTTGTGCACACGCGTATAACCCAAACGGGTAGTAAGACGGAGTGCTAAAAAAAATATTAAAAATAAACATATTTTCTATATCAAGTTAAGAATAAATCTAGTAATATTATGTTAGTTATGTTTACCATGTTTTCTAATATTTTAATCTGGATTAGAGGTGTGTAGGTAAAATGAATACTCGTATTCGAGAAAATAAAACATAATCGGGGTGGAAAGTTAGATTTAAACTTTTCTTTTTTGCAATCAACATTAAAAATCCAATAATCGCATCTTAGAACCCCTTTCAGATACCATGCAGTCATTATTCCCGCAAAAGCATGAGGAATTTAAAAATGTTTACAAGAAATGTATCCATATTTGTGTATAAGTCAAGTCGGAAACCATTTAGAAAAATAAAAAGCCTCGGTACACTATACCGGGATTTAAACCCCGATATCCCCTTCGCCGGAAATACAGTATATTGCGAGAGTGATGCAGATAATTTGAATACAATTATTATGAAGGTCTTGACTTGAAACCACAATTTTAAGCAAATTTTATATACATATATACTTGTGTAGTTGGTAAAATAGCAAACTCATAAAAATTGCTAAAATTGTTTTAATATACTTTAATTTTCAAAAGGTTGTATTTTTTATGACGTACTATATATGACAGACTAAATAGTGTTTCTCAGTGATACTATGGCCTTTAACTACTTTTTTCAAACCTCAATTTTAAATATTTTGATTATTTTATAATTCTACACTTTCTTTTTTAACGATTCAAAGATTCAAATTTGTATTTGAGATTCAAAAGAAGATTAAAGATTCAGATTCGAAAGATATAGGATCCGACCCATTTCTAAATTAAACCTTTGTTAGTTTATTAATATATTTTATCAACAATGAGACTATTTGTATAAAGTGACAGCTTTAAGACATATGTATAGTACATATTCTGAAATGTGACAAGAGATTCTCTCCTGTATAGTAGAAGTTAGAACAGGGGTCTTCAACCTCTTTATGTCCCAGCGCCAAAGTTTCTGTCCCTTGTTGGATCGTGGGCCGCAGTACTGTACCGACAATATTAGTACTAGCTCATTCTTACACACTTATACTCATATCAGGGATTAGGATTTCTCGTGGAGTATGTTCGTTGTTGTTTCATAGCAGAAAGTAGCACAATTTGTTTAGGCCTACTAGAGTTGTCATCTGCCGTTTCAAATTACATTTGTATTAAAACGTAATATTTTTTTCTTCACACAAAAAGCAAGAATTGTTTCCAAATTAACGTAAAATACGCCAATAAATGCTATTACGGGTCGCGATTCCGCGGGCCGCCGGTTGAAGACCCCTGAGTTATAGGTAAACAACAATACATGTATATTAGATATTATGAATATAGCCCGTATAAGGAATCTCGTATTCTTTGATTTGACGTTGGCAGGACATTTGGGTTTCAAATCCCGGCCTCGTAAATTAAGTTTTATTTTACAAATAAATGGTTATCCCTTTCACACCCCTCAAGTGTGGATATACTCCGTCTAATTCTTCCTTCCCCCTCCTTCCTTGTGCTTCCCATTAGTGTAAACATGTGGATAGCCCTCACGGCTAGTAAGATACGGTGCACGGAATTTTTTTAAACTATTTTCAATAATATATTTAAACTTTTTTGTTAAAATTTTAGACAGAAAAAATATATAATTGTATTGTGATAGATAAAAACAAATACATACAGCTATTTTATTGTAACTTTTTTTTGTAATAAATGAACAATTTTTTGTTGTTTTTTCATGATTTCAGTAAAGATTCGATCTAGGACACTGAAAAAAATTAAAGAAAATAAGGAGATGAGCATTACAGAACACATCAGGTATGTTAATATATTTTCTGGACCAGGGTACGACTCGGAGAAATATTTTTGGAACGGGGTGAAAAAGTAGACAGTGTCAATTTTTTTTTTCACGTTTTGTGTAGATAGACCAAAACAATTTCGTATTTATTTATTTAAATATGTCGTTTTGAAGCTGGTATACTTGATATAGATTGTGTGGGGTTTTTTTTTTTTGTTTTTTTAGAAAGTTAGCTGACATGCACCCTGTGCCTCAACTACAGCACCTATGCCAAGTGTACGTTTGGGTGCGACCTCAATATCAATCTTCCTACGAGAACTNAGAAAGCTAGCTGACATGCACCCTGTGCCTCAACTACAGCACCTATGCCAAGTGTACGTTTGGGTGCGACCTCAATATCAATCTTCCTACGAGAACTTCAAAAAGGACGTTTATGTAATAACTTGCACTGTGAACGGCTTTAAAACAATTGGTAATTTTTGCAAAATAAGTATCAAAATATTCTAAAAGTTCAATCCTACACAATAATGGTAGTAGTAGTATTAGTAGTAGTAGTAGTAGTAATAATAATAATAATAATAATAATAATAATAATAATAATGCTAGTCTGGACTACATCACTCATAGCCCAGTAGTAAAGATTATCCATTACTAATTACCGCTGCTCAGAGGACGCCCGAATGTACTAATCGTACATCCTTTCCTTGGAGGCTCTTTCCATGTCCCGATGGGATGAGATGATGGTGATAGTGAGTATGAGGGTGATAGTGAGTATGATGGTGATAGTGAATGTAAGATTGTGGAAATAGTAGAAACTCTTTAACCTAACTTAAGCCTAACCAACCGAACCCTAGTAACCATCGGGGTAGTTCCCCTTTCGGGAAAAATACCTATGGTACCAGCCTGGAATCGAACCCAGAACCTCTATACTTATAACCACGTGCACTGACCACTACACCACGAAGCCGGTTAGTCCTCCACTAATTTTGTATCATCCGCGCCAGTCACCCGCTTCAGTGGTAGAAAGGTCTAACTGTGCTCCGTGGAGCCTTTAGTGCTCCTCCATAATTAGCTTAGGCTCCGAAAGGCAATTTTAGGATATTCTTTATTAATTTTACGCAATGTAAAACACCACAAGTAATTGATTCTGACATTTTTTTATGTATGAATAATTAACATTTGCTAAAGGTGCAGTGAGAACATCTAATATTTTCCATTTTTTTAGTACTTTTATACTTGTAAAATTTAACTGTTTTTATTTTTAAATTGTGACTACACCCCGAGAATCCGACAGCTACCTTCTTGATACGACTGTTTTAAATTGTGACTATACCCCGAGTATATGGTAGTTATCTCGCTGATACGACTGTTTTAAATTGTGACTTTACCCCGAGTATATGGCAGTTATCTCGCTGATATGACGGTTTTAAATTGTGACTACGCTTGATATTTGTGCAAAACTCTGATTTAATTAATTTTACACTGTTTACAACTATTTATTTTAATTCTTTTTCCCGTAAGTTGTGCACTTATATGAGTAGTGCAGTTCATTACGTACATAGATATTATGTTAACAAAAAAAAAAGGCAATGATTCGCTTTGAGATACTGTTAACACCAAGACTCACTACTCTTTTGGGTTGTACGCATATGTACGAGGCACGTCCAGAAAGTAAGAGTACTCGATTTTTCTACTCAAAAATAAAATTGTATTTAAAACAAAATTAACAGGATTTTGTTGGTAAATATGTCAGTTATTTCTCCACGTAGTCGCCTTCCCGTTCTATGTAGGTTGTGAGCCGTGGCACAAGCTTTTTGATGCCCTCCTCAAAGAATTCTCCCACCATCTCCTTCTTCCAGTTCAGGACCTCTTGTTTCACCTCCTCGTCGGTTGAATTTTTTTTTCCACCCATGTGAGTCTTCAGGGAGGTGAAAAAATGAACGTCTGAAGGCGCCAAGTCAGGGGAGTATGCGGGGTGGTTCAAAATGTCCCAACCGAATGAATCCAAAAGGGCCTTGGTGGCGTTGGTCGTGTGCGGGTGGGCGTTGTCGTGCAACAAGCGCCCTCCCTTCGTCAACATTCCCCTCTGTTTGTTTTGAAATGCTTTCTTGAGCTTTTTTAGAGTCGCACAGTATCGTTTTGTATTAATCATCTCTCCCTGAGGCAGAAATTCGATCAAAATGATCCCTTTTCGGTCCCAAAACATAGTGGCCATGATTTCTTTGCTCGAAATTGAGGTTTTGAATTTTTTGGCAAATGGGTAAATGGTGTGCCGCTATTGTGATGATNCGAAATTGAGGTTTTGAATTTTTTGGCAAATGGGTAAATGGTGTGCCGCTATTGTGATGATTGTCTTTTTGTCTCAGGAGTGTAATGAGCCACCCAGGTTTCATCTTCAGTCACAATCGAGCCCAGAAAATCCTCACCTTCCAATTCAAATCGCTCAAGGAACTCGCGAGCACTAGCGACTCGATTCACTTTGTGCTGCTCTGTCAGTTGTTTTGCGCACAATTTTCAGAATCCCAGCGTTTCTGTAATTGTTTCGTGTAAGAGAGATCTGGAGAGTTGTGGAAACATCGCAGAAATTTCATCCGCTGTCAATCGGTGGTCTTCACGAACAATTTTCTCGATTTTTTGCACCAACTCATCGGTCAAAATGGAAGGTCTTCCGCACATTTGATCGTCATGAACATTCGTTCTGCCTTCTTTAAACTCATGACACCACTTAAACACGTTCGTTCGGTTCATAACACCTTCACCATAAACATTTTTGATCCGTGAAAAAAATCTCAGTTGGTATTTTTCCTTCAGCGAGAAGGAACCTGATGACAGCGCGCACCTCACACTTGGCGGGATTTCTTATCGACATATTTCACACAAATGGACACTACAAGGCGAGTTTTCGTACTAACGAGGTCCGCCTGTGCTTGTTGTGTTCAGAAGAACCCCCCTACCACTCAATGTTGCCAACCTTGGAAAAAAAAATTCTCACAGCACGAGAGAACAACCAGTATTCTTACTTTCTGGACGTGCCTCGTACTAATTATGCTAATGTGTTTGGGATGAATAGGTTTGAATTTAGAGGAAGCTTACCCGGATTTGCGTGGAAGGATAGTGCAAAACCGTCAAGGAAAAAAAAACCTATTATGTACACCTAACTGGTATTTTAGCCCCGGTCCCGATCTACCATTCAAATGTATTTCAGCTTACTACGAGATTGACACCTGAGGGCTTAGACCATTCGACCACCAAATCGGGTTCAGCTTAATGAAGTATTGACAAATGGGGAGACCCCCGAATATATCAGTCAGTAGAATGGTCTGCACTTAAACTCGGTTGACCAGGGTTCATAACTCTGTCCCGGATTTATATTTGACTGTAGCCTACCGCCCTTCCGTGGGCCGGATCTGTCAGGATAGCAGCTAGCGGGGAAGGGTAGGGTCGGTGGCAAAGTAGATCGTTGGGTCCGAAATTATTCTGGAATTTGTTTGATAGTAGTACTAAGAGTTAATACGAAATGTGATGTTAAAAGGTGCTATAAATAAATAAGTTATAAGAACCTAAAAGTATGTGTTCGTGAGAGGTCAGTAATACTTACCCTGGGTACGGCGTCTGACCTCTAATACAAGTATAACTGATTACCCGATGTTCCAATCCGTATGGTCCGAAGACGAGCAGAGTAACTAGAAGCTCTTCTAGCCCAATCGTGCCTAGTTACATACAGCACAACTGGGGAAAGACTGTTATGAGTGGTCAGCATTCTTTCTTAATGTTTACTAATTCACTACGACGAGTTTGCTTGGCCAGTTCTTTCAGTCACGTAGGTCCAACAAAGTTAAACTTATGGATATTATTATTTTTCAGGCTGGGGAAAAAAAAAGAGGGTGGCTAAATTTTGGGCTGCTGGAAAAATGTTAGTTCATCTTGAGGAGAACCAAGACTGTGAACAGTTCTCTTACGGCTACCAGGTCCCACTCAAAATTGCTCTCGAACAAACCAACGTCAGTACTCGAGGTAAGACGCATTGAGAACAAAGTTCGTTATAATAAAAAAAAACGCAATGGTTTATTAACCTTGACTTTATTACTAATGAGACATTTGAAGAACCTTTTTGGAAAAAAAAACATTTTTTGGCAGTCAACATTTATGTTATTTATTTTATTACTAGTGTTCTTTTATAGGTACTGATAATATTTATCAAAAGTGACCACTGAAAATCCCATGACTTGAGGTATGAAAACATTAAAGTATATATAGTAGCTTTTTCTAGCTGTCAGATATATCAAGTTTTGAAAAGAATAGGGGTAGGCCTATACTTTCTCATATAGCCTCTTGTAAGTAGGAACAAAATTTTTTTTAAATCAGTTATAAATGAAAAAATATGTAATTTTGATATATTTGCTGATAACAATATGAAACTCTTCAGATATAAATTTTAAACAACATTGATACATTTTTAGATATTTTTTGAAACACTTATTTATGGACGAGTCTCATTTTTTTTATCTTATTTATCTTTATTCTTATTTATCATGATAAGCAATCCAAATATATCCATTCCAAACAAAGTCGTTAGAACAACTATTTGTCGAGAAGATTTGAATTTTCTGAAATCTGTGACAGTATATTACCCTTAATTTTAGAGCTAGAGTCAAATGCATAGTAAGATAAATTTTTTACTATTATTTAAATTTTTCTTGTACACGTTTATCCAAAATTTCAGTTCATCCAGAACACCCTTTCGACTTAAAATAATCCTGTATTAATATTAACTTAAAAGCTTCTATTATAATCATGTCATAAAAAATAAACTACAGTAGCTACAGAATTGCTGTTAAAAGGTAGCATTTTTTTGCTCGTGTCTATTTATTTTTTTACAGTATTATTATTATTATTATTATTATTATTATTATTATTAAGTGTTCTGTCTTACGACAGGTCCATTACTTTTGTCAGTGAACTTAGATCGCCAATGCACCCTGTCTTCTGCCTCCTCCAGCTACCAGAATTTCCTTCTTACCTTCAAGTCATCTATTATTTGGATTCTCCTCCTACCTAAGCTCCTCCTCCTAAGGATGTGCCCAATCCAATTTTCTTTGCACTGAAGAATCACATCCAAAATGGTTCTCTTCTCATCCACCCTGTTTGTCCACCTAATCTTCTCCAATTTTATACAGCACCACATTTCAAGGATATCCAAGTATTTCTTTTCCATCCTCCTAAGAATTCAATTTTCTGCTCCATACAGCGCGATGCTACTCAGTTCCATCCTCAGTTACAAACTCAACTTGCTGGTCAGCAGTGACCTCTTCTTGTTGAACACTTCCTAGGTCATAGCGATCCTCGACCTAATTTCTTTAGTGCATTAGACATCCTTTGTCTGCTGACTTCCCAGGTACTTGAACTTCTCTATACTTTCCAACAATTCTAACAGTGAAAAATTCCCCAAATTTAAATTAGTCCCATAAAATTCAGATGAACCCGTTTCTAGCGTACTTGCTGTAGGACAAACGAACATCAAGAATATGGTGTCATTCGGATTTCTGTAAGGAGTTGAGGAGATAAAACACCCCAAATAGGAACCTTAACCTATCAAGTTTTTTTAAATGAAATATTTATTTATTATACAGCATCAGCACTACGGTGCCTCCTTGAGTTTGAGCTCCCCAACTGGTCACCTGCTTCGCTCACCCCGTGAGTCGGCTCTGATTTGACATTCTATTAATTATTTTTGCATTCTAATAATTCTTTCTTAGAATGTTTTTGATTTATGATATTTTTTCCAGAGCTTGAGGAAATCTCCAATGTTCCAAAAAATGTTTCGTGCCATTCACTGCAAAGTCTTACAACAGAAGAGGAAGTATTTGAGAACCATTCCAAAGATAGCCTGATTCCAGAATCAAATGGAGAAACAAATGTCATAGTTAAGAATGACGTAGATGCTAGTAGTACGCCTGAGTGTAAAAAAGATCACAGCATTTTTTCAGAGTCCAAAGAAGATTTAAAAATCATGAAAAGCTATTATGAAGATGCCAGCAAAATTTCAGAGTCCAAAGAAGATGCAAAAATCATGAAAAACTATTATGAATATGCTAGCAAAATTTCAGAGTTCAAAGAAGATGTAAAATTCATGAAAAACTATTATGAAGATGCCAGCAAAATTTCAGAGTCCAAAGAAGATGCAAAAATCATGAAAAACTATTATGCATATGCTAGCAAAATTTCAGAGTCCAAAGAAGATGCAAAAATCATGATAAACTATTATGAAGGTGCCAGCAAAATTTCAGAGTCCAAAGAAGATGCAAAAATCATGCAAGAATATGATGAAGATGCCAGCATCTTTGTAGAAGGTAAAATAATTTTAAACTATTTATAAGTAAACCTTTAACTATTCAAATAATTTCCTATGTTTTGTTCCATCAAATTATTATTCATCTATTGGAATAATCAATTAAAGAAGATCAATAAAGATCATGCTGAATTAGTGATGACTGTACAATCAAACTCATGAAATATGAATGTTAATTGGTTACTAAATACCGCTTTCCAAGGCTGGAACCGATACATTTTCTTTATTTTGTTTTTATTTTCATTCGATTTTTTTTTCAACTTTAACCAACATTAAAACCAATCATAAATAAGGCATATTACTTGTCGGACAGGACAATTACATAACTTTTATTTCTGAATAGTAACGGAACATACCATAATTGAAAAAAAATTCAAAGTCTTGTTGATGTTAAATAAAAATCTAAAGTAAAATAAATAAATGCAGTGTAAAAGTAAAATATAATAAAATGTGTCAACCCCAGACTATGGTTTTGTGAACGATCTATTTGGTGAGCAATTTATACCAATAAGTTTAAACATCCGACCGGGATTCAAACAACCTCCATCATGGACAGTCAAGCCTATTGCAAGTGTGACTTCTTAGACCATTCGACATTGATACTTAAGGTGATTGGCCCTTTTAATTTGTCATGGAAATGCAGAGCCAAGGGAACAAACAGTTATTTTCAAGAATTTTTATTGTTTTGCAATTTTCTTTTCAAAAACGGTTTGTTCAAGAATAGAATCATGTTGATTAAGTTACACTTTTTATATACACACCTCCTCTATAATTTAACATTGATCAAATATCGATAAAATTGACATTTTCCAATAGAAAACTGCTGGCTTCAAAACAAAACAAAAAAAAAGTAATAATTAATAAACATCGATATTGATAAATATCTAAGAGGGGGGTTTGAAAATATTAACAAAAATTTCACTAGTTCTCGAGAAAATTAAATTTCCAAACCTATGATTTCCCCGCAATACCTGTCCGGTAGCTAGTGCCATCTACGGTTTCAGTGATCCATCTGTTCTTATTGGTGCGGAAGGATACTTTGATCGGTTGTGAAGGCACGCCAAGCCTTTCACCCTCCCGCCCACCATCCCAAAAAATAGGTTTTATACTTTCACTCGACAGGGCCAAGGGCCTTAAATAATTTTAAAATTTTCTTAGTTAATATTTTAAACATAAGAGCTATTAAAGGCTAAATCTAAAAAGTTAGGTAGAGAGAAAGTTTTTTTTCCAAGCTCTAACTACACGTCCGGGATATACGAATTTAGCTAATTTAATTGAGTAGGTCTAATTGAGTTGGAAACGAGAGTAAATTAATATAGATACTCGTGAAGAAAAAGTGTAAGATCATTAAGATAAAAAATACCCTTTGATTTCTTTCTTTTTGACTTTTGTATGGTTAAATACCTATTTAGTAACTTTTTTTAAAATAAATAAACTAGTTATTCTTAAATGCATAGATATACCATGTATGCAAAGGCCATTCGGCCAACGAAGCAGGTTACTACATTAGTAATATATTTTATAGGTATATATATTATCTATCAAAAGTGACAGCTCTAGATCACATGACTTGACCTATGAACAAGGGCGCCCATGTGAGTTTTCCAAATGGGAGACGATTTGGGAGTCCATCTGCTGGTAGTGTGGACCCACCTTTCCTAAGGGGAAACGTTCAGGAATTCAACCTTGGGGGAGGGAATTTTAGAGCATTGGAATATAATTATTATGATCTAATTAATAATATGAGTTTCAAGAGCCAATTTTCGCAACAACAAAAAAAAATTCTGAAAAATTAATCAACAAAAAATTAAATTAAATTGTTGCTGAACCCATTGAAAAGAAACATTATATTTTTCATAAGTTTATTGAACAGAATAAAACGACAAGAAAACTCTTGAAGAGAGAATGGGAGGCGATCTAAATTTTATAATTTTATCTCTGTGTAGGCCTACTATTGCATAGTTGTAAGTGGGTTGGAGCCCACCTTATCGCCCATTTATGGGCGCCCATGCGTATGAATACGCGAAATTAGATTTATCCACTATTTTACCAGCCGATCTCTATGAAAATTGGATTGTATATACTAAAGAATTACCTATTATTCTGCCCTGCAGGTAATGTAAGTTTGTACCCCATCTGGTTCGAGATCTCTCCAAGGTCACCGGGACACGGGGTGGAGGAAAGGACACTCCATAAGAAAATTGAGAACACCCAACATCTCACCTCTTTGGGACAGAATAATAGCAGAGTCTTGAATGAAATAGAGCAGGTAAAGTCCGGGGGAAATAATTTACGAATACACACTAGAATATTCAAATACACGCGCTAGTTTCGTGTTGAGTTATACTGCCGATGATGGGGAGATTGAGGTTCGAATCTTGCTCAGGTTAATTAGGGGTGATGGTTTTCCTAAATTGTTTTTTCACTCTACCTCCACGCAATTTCGGATTCACTTTCTCTAAATTCAACCTTCCCAATTCCTAACCCATTATTATAATTATTACTTAAGCCTATAGCTCGAATGGGTAGTAAGACGTGGTGATAAAAAAAATATTCAAATACAAAATTTAACCCATAACGGTGGTAGCGTGGTCAAAGGCATCAGACTCGTGATATGCAAAAAAATACTACCGAATATCTCTGATGAGTCCCACTAGGGGGATTGTGATTTATCCCTGTGGTTTTTCCATCTCATCTCCACGCTATTGCGCATGCATTCCCTCTAACTATCCTTCACTTCTCCACCAGAAAGAAAAATACGTTACTATTAAACTCTTGAGTTAAAACGTTTAGACTTTTTTTTAAAACATGTAAAATTTTAAACCATTCTCTTATTATGAACAATACATTCTCAGAAATAAAATGTACGCATTTAATATCCAAAAAGAGTTTTAAATAAATGATACGATGCACCACAGAGACTTTCTCCCACTTTTATCTTAAAATAGACATTTACTAAAAAAAACTCGTTATATTTGTGAAACGAAATAATAATAGTATAGGCATATTGTGTCTATTAGTGACTGTAGAAGAAAATAATTTTTGAAAAGCTAATTTTTGCTGTAAAATATTCTATAGGGTCTTCTCGATTTCTGAAAAAAAAAACCTCACCTAAAATCCGGCGCGGAAAACGTGCCACCATCTCAGAAAAATAGTGGACAAAATTTGTTTTTCTTATTTATCTCGTAAACCATGCGAGTCATCTGAGCAACATACAGACTTGTCAAGATTATACCAGATTCGTGAAGTGTTTACTCAGATAAATTCACTTATTAGTTGAAACTCCACTCTCCATTCAATCGACTAGATTACCTCCTTTTGTTATTATCGTCAAGAGTGGTTGCGAATGATAGTGTAAATTGTGATGTGGCCAAACAAGTGGGAGAAGCTGACATCAAGACAATTTTGGGATTTTTTTTTCCAGAATGTCATTCTCAAACGTAAAGCGCAATTTATTCACTTTTGATAACATGGGGGGAAACTGTGCTCTTTGCAGGAGAGCCTGTTGCAGTAAACCAAAATCAGCTATTCCATAGGATAGCCTGTGTTATGAATACAGAACAAGAACTCAAGGAGTGTATGCATTATGCCCCTCATCCAGAAGCATTATTTGACAAAATTACTCTCCGCAAGGCTACCTTCTTCACAGAGTGCCATGGCCACGACCGGCAACTTATGGTGAAATATGTAAAGTTTATTTATATTATGTTATAAATAATTATGGAGAAGATTTAATTGCTGTATTTGATGGATATCAGTCCAGCACTAAGGATGCAGCACATATAAGGCATGCCGCTGATAAATCAACCAAACAGGTCACAGTCAATACCTTTGCAAATTTTATTGTTGCCAAACATCAATTTCTGTCTAATACAACAAATAAGTCTAGCTTTCCGAAGCTACTTGGTAACTTCCTATGCCAAGCAAATTATACTGTGATTCATGCTTCTGCAGATGCAGATACACTGATAGTAGACAGCTTTAGAGGAAGCAAAGAAAAGGGCATAACTCAGTTTTGGTGGGAGAATATGCAGACCTATTTGTATTAATTGCAGTCCTGGCTCGTACAAGCGAGGAGGTGCATATGTTAATTCCAGGCAGCTCAAATACACAGAAAAATATTTATAGCAGCTCGAAGATGCAGTAAGGCTTGGGAAACATGAAAAATCATATCCTGTTCATGCATGCCATGATGAGCTGTGAGCCGTACAAAAAGGAAAATATAACTGGTCTTAATAAGCTCAAATATGACACTGAACTGCAATCTGTTGTAAGTAAATTCAATGACCCAGCAGCGTTACAAAATTAAATAACAGCTGCAAGTGAGGAATTCTTCATCACTTTATATGGTGGTAAGCTTGAAGATGGTCTAGATATGACTATATTAAAAAAGTACATGTAGTTAGTCGGCAAGAAACCTCCCAACTATATACTAGATCTCGCATCCCTCCCACCAAGTTCTGCAGCAGCTCGAAAGCAGAGTCTACAAGTCTCTCATCAAGTACAGGTATGGCATGGTGATCATCTCCCGGAGGGGAAATGGGTATGGAAGATAGAAAATGAAAAGTATCAATCAGTTCCGACAGCTATTCCTCCAGTACCGGACTATTTGATCTATCTTATGAACTCCAATTGTAAGGCTGATTGTGAAAGGAATTGTGATTGCAGAAAAAGTTGTCTGCATTGCTCAACAATGTGTGGTGCATGTGCTGGTGAGTCTTGCACCAATAAATTGTAGATCGACGTTGGTGATGACCTTGACATGGTTTAATGTGTTAAAGTTGACTCCCATGATACACAAAAGGATAAAAGTTCATCTCTCCCCCATCCAATCAACCCAATGCGACGACGCTTGGCTAAGTAGCTGATGACAATGACAATATCAGGATTTAATAGCGCAATCATAAACTTCATGTGCGCATTAAAACTGGGTTTATACTGTAATTATAGTATTATAAACTATCAAAATGTATTATACTTATATGCCAAATATTAATTAATTTGCATTCTTGTAAATTTGAGAATTATTCAGAATTCCTCCTTTTTAGCTACTACACGTTGCACCTAAACTAGACTATTTGCACATTATTGGTTTATATATAGCCATAACCTTTTTATCCATACATGATAGAGAAAAATTATAAAGACCATGTTTATATATAATTCAAATATATTTATTTTTGCTCTCTTGTATTTTTCTCGTAAAAGCAACGGTTTACAAGATAAATAAGAAAAACCTCTTTTGTCTGCAATTTTTGCAAGAAGGTAGCATATTCCCCATTGCGGATTTCAGCTGATTTTTTCCCAGAGATAAAGGAGGTTCTATAGAAGATTTTACAGCAAAAATTAGCTTTCCAAAAATTATTTTCCTCTAGCCACACAATATGCCTATACTATAAGTATATGCATTGTTGTAGGAACACTACAAAATAACACAAATGAAATATTATACGCTGTTACTTAACTCTATGGCACTAGGAACTAGGAAAACTGTTACAGAAACATTGAGAAAAGAGAAACATCTTTGCTCACCAAAGAGCATAAGAAAATTCATTTTCAAAGACCTGAATTAAAAAGTATAGACTATATATTTGCTTATAGCTAAGAAATTATTGGTTTTATAAAAATGTACTTCAAATAAAATAATTTTAATATTTAATAGTACTATAACTTTACATCGATAGGTTATTACATATTTCAAAAAGTTGCGGAGAAATGAGGAAAATTGGAAAATGTCCCTAATGTAAAGTACCCTCAAGGTAGTTTTCATGAGAAAATGATAGCTTCCATCTGGCTTGTAATGATAAACAATGCCTAGATGTAAAATTTAAGCAAAATCATTAGAGTGAATTTCGAGAAAATCGATTTTTCTCTTTTTGACGCTCAGTCTAGGAATTTAATGACCACTTTTTCTCTTCATTTAAACAAGTTCTGATCTAACGGCGTTATGCTCTTGACAGATATTCAAGAACGGTTGATATCACCTTGCTTCTACTAGAGAAACTTTTAAACTTATCTTAAGCCTAACTAACCAAATCCTGGTGGTCATTGGGGTGGTTCCCCTTCCGGGAAAAATAATAAAGGTATCAGCCGGGAATCGAGCCCGGGACCCTTAGACTCGTAGCCAGGTTCACAGACAACTACACCCTGGGACCGGTTATAATTCAAAGTGAAAATAGTTTCGTTCTACTACCCACCCTCTTACTAATTAAAAGCTAGCGACACCTTTTGTTGCAATGTTGATATTGTTGCTTGAAGGTTTATCTGTCGACGTACAACGATCCTCAAGAGTTTCTGAACACAGTCATCGACTACTTTTGCAAGACACCATTAGCTGTGCTGTAATCGCATCGTCTGCTCAGGTAAGAACAGCTTTTTTTTTATGGGTTATTTATAGGGTCGCCTTCTGGGTTGTTGAGACTCATTGCAAACTTTCAGCTCTCTTGGAATATTTAAATAATGGTTTGTTTCCCGAAACTAAGTTGAAAGATACCATCAAAGATCTATATCATAATCAACCTTACATCTTGTAGTCAGTGGATCGTGGGCAGGACATGCAGCGCGAATGGAAGAATATAGAACAGTGTTCGGGGTATTAACTGAAAATCCCACGGGAAGACCTAGACGCAGATCGGAGGATAACATTAGACTGGACCTGAAAGAGATAGGTTGTAATGAGGTGGACTGGATAGAACTATCTCAAGATAGGGATAGGGTGTAGTGAGGTGGACTGGATAGAACTAGATCAAG
>CABFWB010004172.1:0-24791 GCA_902151455.1 Timema bartmani
CTGGTTGGTACAGTATGGTAGTGGACTCAATCCTCCAAATAGAGCTCTGTTCTCTCCCTAGCTGGTTGGTACAGTACGGTAGTGGACTAAATCCTCCAAATAGAGCTATGTTCTCTATATAGCTGGTTGGTACAGTATGGTAGTGGACGCAATCCTCCAAATAGAGCTCTGTTCTCTGTATTGCTGGTTGGTACAGTACGATAGTGGACTCAATCCTTCAAATAGAGATCTGTTCTCTCCCTAGCTGGTTGGTACAGTACGGTGGTTGACTCAATCCTCCAAATAGAGCTCTGTTCTCTGCCTAGCTGGTTGGTACAGTACGGTGGTTGACTCAATCCTCCCAATAGAGCTCTGTTCTCTGCCTAGCTGGTTGGTACAGTATGGTAGTGGACTCAATCCTCCAAATAGAGCTCTGTTCTCTCCCTAGCTGGTTGGTACAGTACGGTGGTTGACTCAATCCTCCAAATAGAGCTCTGTTCTCTCCCTAGCTGGTTGGTACAGTACGGTAGTGGACTCAATCCTCCCAATAGAGCTCTGTTCTCTCCCTAGCTGGTTGGTACACTCCGGTAGTGGACTCAATCCTCCAAATAGAGCTCTGTTCTCTCCCTAGCTGGTTGGTACAGTACGGTAGTCATGTGGAGCGCCGGCCTTTAGTTGACGTCAAGAGTCTTCCTGTCCTCGTCTGGTTCTCTTTGTCTCTCTTATACATGATGAAACACGATGGCCTTCAAAGGCAGTCTGTTGGAGGAGTAACAGTTACCTGTGAGTGCTCGTGGCTGTGTTCCTTCTTCCTGACCCTCCTTCAAAGCAACTGCTCTGAGAGCACATATCACACAAATAGATCACACTTGTATCCACCAATACGATATATTAGTGCGCCGTATATTTCAAAAATCATGTAATAACGTAAATGGGGCTTTTTAATGTAAATGCTAATTTTTCTCTAATTAAAAGGATGTGTTGTTAGTTTATGTATTTCCAAAGTGTGATAAATATAACGTAAAGATGCGAAAACAATTATATGAAATTTTCTTAGAGAGATTTAATTGTGTTTATAGAAAATAAGTTTTAGTTTCGAATGAAATTTTTAAATATTAATTTTAATAAACAAAATAAATCTCAATACCTCGCTTTGAAGATCTCGGAATGATTTTAAGTTTTCAACTTTGGGAAAATGCTCCCATAAAAACGGTAAGTAACTTATTTCTATTTTATAATTTTCATTGAGAGGTTCTAATAGTCTTGAAATTGTATTCATTGAACAGTTATTCGTTTAATGTTACAGATAAACTAGTCAAATACTAAGATATATATTTTCTTATTGAAAACCAATCAAGTGTAGGCCTCATTTATATATTAATATCACAGATAATTTTAATATACTCTATAAATAGTTTAGATCTTTAACTAACTCAATGTAATGCATAGTAATTTCAAAAATCACCACCTATTTAATATTCATCAAACTAAAATTTTATAGAGCAGATCAGTAGCTAAAAGTTCCTTGACTACCCAAACAATGTAATAATATTTTATTTCACTCGAACTAATTATAAAATAATTCATTTATGATAATGACATTCAAATATGTGTTTATTATACATATTTGGTAAAAATTAATATCTTAATAACGCACTAACGTTCTTGTCATTAAGTGATAGAAAGTTCAAACATAAAATTGCAACGGTTTATTTCAAGTGTAGAAGAAAAAAATGTTACATTAAATAACATTTTCAGCTTGGCTTACTTAGTTGTATACTTCTTTAGAATGATCACACGGAAGGAAATTTTTATAATTACAACAATTGGAGTTCAGTTTGAATGTGTCTAACTTAAGACAACATTAATTTTTTTAAAAATAAAAAATTAAAATACCATAATTATTTATAAATATTTTCAATGCACAGTACCTATTCAATGACCCCGCATTGCCTCTATGGTGACATTTGGAAATTTTGTAACGTTAAGACCGAGTCCAATAACTCGCCACTCTAAAAAAAAAGAAATGATATGGAACTCCCCACGGACTCTCTCACTCCATTATTTAAAAATGGAAATATTGATTCAAAACTCATAATATATGTGAAACGAAATAATATACACTAGCAAACCCGAGCTATTTTCAACATTTTATTAGTGGTTGCACATATTATGGCTATCGCATTGCTATTAAATTTAAACCAATAAAAAAGGTGAATATTGACTATTGAGTCTAAAATTATAGAGATAGTTCATTGCTGTACACACATCTCCCCTAAGAGGTTAAAGGAAAAAGAACATTGACTTTTGAGAGACCTACTTATTCTATGGTATTAGAGAATTATTGCGTTAAAACTTAAGTAATATTTCTGTACAACTAAAGATCACAAAATTGTTTTTATAATATATTTGCCAATATCTTAGAAACTATTGGTTTTATAAAGATATATTTCAAATACAAGTTTTTTATTTTTAATGGTACTACAATTTTGCAATGATAAGTTATTTTATATCTTAAATAGCTGTGGAGACACGGAAATTTCCACTTCTGTTAAGTACCCTAAAAGTCATTTTCATGGGAAAATTAAAATAGCCATTTTATTTATAATCTTAATCAACGCCTAGAAACGAGTTTTAATAAAAATCATTAAGATCCGATTTTGAGAAAATTGATTTTTTTTCTCTTTTCGCCGTTTATTAAACTACTCCTAATTTTAGGGTTAAACAGACACACAGAAAGATGGCATTGCAAAAACCACTTTTTAGGTTTCGGGGGTTCATGAAACATTGACATCATTCAACATCTCGGGCTGGATATTTTTGACGATCACAATACTTTCTCTACCAGTAAGGTAGTGAGAAATTAAAACGTGAGCAAACTCTGTTTGTTAGTTAGCCTATCTCTTGTTTAGGGCTCGTTATTCTTAGATTTAGATACTCAGTCGAACGTTCCAACTATTATCTAAAATGTCACAAAACTATTTTGTCAATACTCACTTGAATTAATACATACACCTTTAATTTAAACTTATTTAGCAACCCCATGTAATTTAAAACACATAACTCCTAAGTTTAGGTCACTACTTTAAAACTATCACACTTTAACTGACAATAGTTTGTGAAGACATTGAAATTAGGATTACTAACGGAACTTTCCTTGATTTGTGTTTTATTTTGCAACTGTTTGTTAGATTTATATTGATAGTTCACACCACCCAATATTCAACCATAAGATATATATAACATTTTAATTTGTCGTGTGATGAGGAAATACTAAGGTAAATAAGAAATGTTGATGTATCATTATAATTATGGAGAATATAGAATAATGTTTAGCAGTACTGCCGGTCTCAAATTATCAGCTTGAAATTAATTAAAAGAGGATATATG
This sequence comes from Timema bartmani, assembly GCA_902151455.1. Taxonomy (NCBI): domain Eukaryota; kingdom Metazoa; phylum Arthropoda; class Insecta; order Phasmatodea; family Timematidae; genus Timema; species Timema bartmani. The sequence goes on from CABFWB010004172.1 coordinate 3,370, forward strand.
TATAACTATATTAAAATATCTTAAAGTCATATTGAAAAAGAAAACTAGATTTTTATATAAATTTTGCATTCAAAGGACATAAAGTAAAATTTAATTCTGGTTTATACATCCCCACAAATGTATATAACCATAAATTAAAAGTTGCGACTTGTGCCTATTATTGGTATTGATACATATATAACACCTTTATCAATTTGAGCGCATGTATATAAGAGCTAAGGAAATAACTAAATTATAAATACATATACCAATATTTAGTTTTGTAAATGTCACCATTTTAAACTATTCTATATTCTGATATTATATGGTGGCTCTAAATGGTTTGTGAACCACTGATTAGGAGCAACTAAGGCCCTCGAGCCATAACCACCTGGCCAAGCAATATACCCGGCCGATAAAGTGGTGTATCTTTCTATTTATCATATTATTATAATATATAAAGATAGCTATTTAAAGAAATGTAAGTATTCTCGAGTGTATTTTATTTGAAATGTCTGGAATAATAAAATTATTCCTTATTCCCTGTGGACGTGGCTCCCTACTAGAAAGTTCTGGGAATGGCTCACCTCACCTTATTATGAGTAAACTTTGCCTCAAGACTATGACCATCACTCTCAGCTAAATACCTCATTACGAGTAAACGTTGCCTCAAGACTATGACCATCACTCTCAGATAAACACCTCATTACGAGTAAACGCTGCCTCAAGACTATGACCATCACTCTCAGATAAATACCTCATTACGAGTAAACGTTGCCTCAAGACTATGACCATCACTCTCAGATAAACACCTCATTACGAGTAAACGTTGCCTCAAGGCCACTCTCAGATAAGAATAGGACAAAGCTGACCGCAGTTTGTGTGGACATTGAAATGTGAATTACCAACTTGACTTTACTTGATTTGTGTTTTATTTTGCATCAGTCTGTTAGTTTTATACTGATAGTTCACACCACCCAATCGTGCGTGGATTCACTATGGTAGTAGCTTATCAGATGAATCATATGACTATAGGGTAATCCATCAAAGTTTCACTGGACTATTGATAATCCATGTATTTCAAAACCAATTTGTATTGATTTGGAAGTAAATCACCTTATTATTCAAAACATTTATTAAAATATATGTATTTATTATTTCACACTAATTCTTAACTTAAGATATCATTTAATTAGGAGTATACTCTTAGATTTATATAAACGTTTTCAGTTGGTACACTGTAACTTCAATTATATACGTTACAGTGCTCAATCCTCTATGCTACGATGTAGTACCAAATATTAAAATATACATACCGTATTTTTATTAAATACAATTTAATTTAGAATGACGAACCAGTACAAGTACAATAAATCTATAGCTGAACTATTCCTGGTATTTTTGTGTTAAAGAAAACTTAACTCACTGTTTAACACATTGGTCTCACCATACGAGAAAAGGATGTGAATAGTTCAGTGATAGCGAATCAGTGTCCCGACCACCCCATCGTAAGTACACGATAATAGGCCTATACGAGATTGAAGTCTAGTCCACGTGTTCATCGAACATCTAAGCGATGTATTATATACAAGATTGTCTTCAGTCGGTGTGCCATGAAACTATAGTTTATTATATACATGTATCTTTACCGAAATAAAATATGTATCTATTATATAATTGGAGCCTAGTTATTGTAGATATGCTATAAATGATTTATTTTAAAGAAAATTCCCAAAACTCACATCGGTTGACAGGCATTTTTTCTTACACAGTTTACTATTTTACCTCTACTTAGGGCGGGTACATTTTCTCTAAATATCTACCTTTCTTATCCCTATTTGGAGAAATTAATGTATGCGTACAACTGGGATGGTTAGAAAAATGCAGCTCTGACTCCCCACTCTACTCACAACTGTAGAAATAATGTGATAAGCGGTATCTGGATGTTGATTTGTTATCTTTATTCAGATACATCACAGACTATGCTTATCTGCAGGGACATCAGTTATGTTCATGACTCTCTGGATGTGGGAGTCTTTATAATGGGTAGTTTTTGTTTTTTTGATCATTTTTAGCTATTTTTTAAAGAGTTTTTAGTGATTTTCGAATATTTTTAGGCATTTATGCTGAATATGTATATTGTTTAAATAACATAGATATTTTACTCACGCATAAATATTCAAATGTATTTTTTATAAATCACACAGTCATCAAAATGAGAAGATAATGTAGGCAATGAACTTTGTATTCTTTTTATTTGTAAAATACACATTCTTAATGAGACTGCAACTAAGATAGAAAGGGTTTATTGTGAAGGGGATAGCTTTCTTTCCTAGGCAAATATTTGTAAATCATTGTTGTAACTAACAGAAAACAGGAGTGTATATGTTAAATACTTTTCATAGGTTTCCATTTGTAAAGCGCATGTTTAATTATGTCATGAATTCATTCAGAGTTTTTATTTAAATCCTTAGGTTTTTTAAATTGAGCTCATATTTTAGAATTTGTAGGACATTTTATTGTTCAGTTTTAGGTAATTACCATTTTTATATTCTAAAAGGAAAACATTTGTGATGTTAGTTTTGCTAAAAGAATTACTTATAATATAAATTTAATAGTTGGTTGAGTCAGTCTTTGAAATACGTAATTACGTTGACAACTTTACTATTTATTCATTGTTATTTCAATCATAATTCTAAAGTTTCTAATATTAATTATTTATTTGCAATTAAAATATATATTATATAATATAATCTACTTACCTTTATTTCACTATATTAAATTTTCCTTCTCTATTTTGATTCATAGACTGATTCATAGACTGCCAACCCGCCATGCTTATTATCTTTTTTGTAGGTGATTTTAACGCTATCTGCTTGAGAGTGGTTTATTTCGGAACTGTTGTGATCTTAATTTCATTTATGTTTTTGGACGCTTATAATATCTGGCTGTCACTTGAAGAACAATTTGCCCCTAGCGTAAGAGATTATTATTCTCGTTTGAATTTTTGGTGCGAAATTTTAAAATTAATTCTAAAAATGATTTATGTTTATTTGTCAAATTATAATATTAAGTGATTTTTATATAATATATATATTGTATATATTATAATATTTTTATATAATATCTTGCAATGTCTAGAGGGTTAAGATGTTTTTATTAGTTATAAATCTGGGCAACTAGTGCTCTCCTAGGCCGAGATTTTATTTTAAAATTAAAATAAAACATGTTTGTTAATTGTTAATGGTTTTTTGTTTGGTTGACTCGCAAAAATTATTAAAAAAGATAAGTATGGATTCCATTTGTGACATCTTAGATATATTAATTTTCTATAACTAAGCGTCATTTTGGCAGCAAACCTTTCTTTAAAAGTAAGGACTAACCTTCAAGGAAGGGCAGGAGATAGTTTCGAGAAGAATATGTGAGGTATAAAACCGAGTATATATAATAGTTACCAGAGCCTGAGATCACCAAGCTACATTATTGGGTGGGACAAAATAGTTCATCCATCATCATCCAACTATTATAAGTGTCGAGTTTTATTTTATTTTTTTAAAGAACTCAATATTTTAATCTAATATAAAACTTAAATTAAACCTGTTATATTATAATTTCATTTCAAGGATTATTTCTGTAATAATTCATCATTTTATTTTGTGTTTTGTCATCACATTTCAAGTGAATTTAAAAATATTTCAAGTATTGCTTCACAATACTTCCATTAATTTTATATCATACGAGGCATGCCTTATTAGGTAGAGTTTCTAAATTTAAAGATTTTTAATCACAATAATTACAATCACTATATAAATTTCATGCTCTCATTGGTTTATGAACCATATTAATGTACATGGTAAATTTAAACATTCTATCTCAGGTTTAAATATTTTCGGTTGGTTGGATGTCCAAGTCAGTAATAATAATCTGCTCCAGGGAGTCCTTTGGTGTAAGTGTCCAACAATTTTAGAAAACTTTAGGTAAAGTACAAGGGTCCTGAGAGAAGGGGTTTTCGTATCACCACTGAGCAGTTTCTGGGGATTTACTGTCTTTAATAAAAATCTACCTACTTCCTAAAATAAGAGGGGTTGGTAGTTGGCGTCCAATACTATACCAATTAGAAAAAAATAATTTATTCATATCTCATACTTGATAAATATCATATCACAAATAATAAATAAAATAATTAAAAATATAGTTTTTTAACAATGCATTTTTTTACCATACATTTAAGATTTTAAAGCTATTTATATTTCTGTTAAAATTAATTATGAAAAGTGCTTGCTTTAAATTGTAGGTATCTAATAGAATTTTTAAAATGGTTACGACTTGTTACTGCCGGGATTCAAGCCCTGAAATCTTCTTCACTAACTTTCCAGTACATTTCAAGTTTTAAATAGCAGAATCTGCAATGTGCTCTAGGAAGACAATGATGATATGAGTGTTTTCGTGATTGACTAAGTCTAAACAATTTTACACAACTTATCTCAACGTAATTAATTTTAATGTAAATATACAGTAAATGATATAGGACTAAATTGGCTAACGTAACTAGACTTATATTATCTAGATTGAAAAATGACACCTGTATCCGGGAATCGAAACAGGAACTTTTGGCTTAGTATGCCACTGCTTTTACCACTGAGCTATCCAGGAATTGTCCCGTACTCAAGGTTATTCTTCACTAATATTATAAGGCAGTCTTATGGACTTGCGGAAATCGTCGCCTACAAATGATTGACCAATTAATATTAAAAACTATCAGACAACGCATCCATTTTGACTCGGTAAGACTTTATGCTGCCAATTGTAAAGTTATAATCGTACGAGTGCGCATATCATGCTTATATATATGTAATGATTATAATTAGAATTTTCAAAAATTACTTATCAATAAACTAGCCTTAATTGAAGGACTAAGATGAAAAAAATTGTTATGGTAAAGATCTATAAAGTCTTAATATCAAGTTTGAATTAAATACCTCTAATAATTTTGTATCCGTGGCCATGGACAGATATACAGACATACAATTTATGGGAATATTCAGAATTAAAAAATCCACTTTTTTGAGGTCGTGTTCACATAAAACATAAAAATGTGTCATAATCTTGAGACCGATTCAATTCACAATCACAATACTTTCTCTTGCTATGAGAAATTTAAAATATTTTGCCACAAATTGAGGCAAGTCTCAATAGGGGAAGGGAAATAAATACATAATTTTTCCACGCCAGAGGCATTTATGTAAATTTTATCATTTTGAAAGTTGTTTTTAAACTTATAATAGTAGAACTACTTTGGTATTTATTTTTCTTAGCTGTCCAATAGAAGGTTTGGGTGGACTTCATCATCATATTCTACCCTGACGTTACGCTAATTTCAGTAGCGTCTTGTGACCAAAATTCCTAGGCAAGCTTGGAAGGGGTGCCCCCAAGCTTAAAAGAGGAGGTCCTGGAATACTTGTTTTACAATTTTTATGCTTCAAGAAGTTATTTGGAGGTTTTTTTTTATGATAGTTGTGGCTTTGTTAGTCCTTCTATTCTGTGATTTACACTATTGTGTTATTATTTACTATAGACATATACATATAAACTTTCGTTTGTTAGCTTTCACTGGTACACACATCAAAACAAAAACACCTGCTACAATAAACTCCACAAAACTGTAAAGCCCAGTACACATGACACAACTTCTTGTACAAAAAGTTGTGCAAGAAATTGTACAATATCTTTGTCACGTGGATTGCATACAAATCTTAACCAGTGACTGATCACACGGAATGCATACACTATTGGGAAAAAAAAAAGCGTTTTTGCCCTTTTTATGGAAAAAATAATAATTGAATGATTTGGAAAGTATTGGTATTTAATGTAAATAATTTCTTAATCATTCCTAAATATTATGAATTTTTTTTTCGATTTTTTAATATATTTTCAAAACAGTTTAAAGCCTTTGTATTTGGGGTTTAACCTTCTTTAATTATAATTATTTGTTTGTTTTCAACCATTTAGCTCTTTTTCTTACAATAACTCTTAAAAAAAAAGTTGGCCTAGCTGTCTAGCAGACGATGTTTTCGTGTTTAATACTCTAAAGTTGTACAAGAAAAATGGCTGATATGGGACGCGTTCTATTTCCTGAAATTGTACACAATAAGTTGTGCAAAGCAGATCTTGTACAAGTTTTGGTGTTCACATGACGCCATCTTCAGGCTGCAGCTTCTTGTACAACTTTATGTACAAGAAGTTTTGTCGTGTGTACTGGGCTTAAAGAGATGTAGGCACGGGGTCAGTACCTTGACAATATTTCCTCTTTCATGCCATACCACCCCTCTATGTTTTGAAAGGAGGAGAAAGGGGTTGTGGCTTCGGTTCTAGTCGTCACCTTTCGGGTAAGAGAAGTCGTAGTTCGGCTGCTTGCATCTTTACCTGACATCCGCATCTCTTCCCCTTCTCTTCCCTCCGAAATTTATGACGTCACAAATAAGAACTGTAATAGCTAGAGCAATGGGCTGAAAGCCGGGCAAATACCGACTTTTAACCACCATTAGATGGACTAATGCACGTCTTGCATGTATGTTACAGCCACTGCCATGTATGGGATATTTTTTTTCAAACCCACTGATGCCTGAATTACATTTAAGTGATTACAAGGAGAATATGTTTGCAAACATTAAATAAAATAATTTCATATCTTCAATCAAAGGTAAGCAGTGCTTGGCTTGCTTGCCCTGACGCGACGACACTGGCTAATTTCATAATTTATAAGATACGTTTTTAATGTTATATTATCTGAGTAAATATGCACGTGTTAGTTTTATCTTGATATTATTTCAATTAACACGTTTTAGTCCAACTTTAAATGAATCTACGTAGACTTCGATGAGAATTATATTTCTCTAAGCTACTCATCCGATACTATCACCAATCAAAACCAAACTGTCAATATAAATATATAATAACTTAAAACTATTAATGTCAAAATACAAGCTGCAAATATTAATTAACTAATATTTCAACCATTTTAAATTAATTAAAATCAAGTTGAAACTATGGCAAGCGTCGAGCTGCGCTGCTCAGGCTGAGTTGTGAAAGAAGTGAAGGAACTAACACCTGGCCTAGTTGTGGCCGGGAGAAGGATGTCCAAGGTTATCCTGGGCCAGGTTGGTGTTGGTATGGGGACTATGACGTCACCCACTGTTCCGTTACTTCTGATCCGCTAATATTACTCTCTCTCTTCCTTGCTAATGGACGCCCCACGTGACGGGAGTTGTGAAGGACAGCAGCAAGGAAGATGTTTCATTCCTTGCTTTGGCTGCTCTGTTTAGCATGACACGATCACGCCACTCTACCGGTCTCTCAAACTTAACCTCAAGGCAGTTCAACCAAGCTTGGATTCATTTAAAAATATAATATTTCTTTGTGAGGAAATACGTAATTTATTTAGATAAATAAACTTTGGTTCATAAATGAACCACTTTGAGGACTTTCTCTAACGTCTACGTTGTTATTTTTAATATAATATAATATTTATAAAAGTTTTAATTATTTAATGTTGATACCGCAATAAACTTCAATAAAAATACTAATATGGTTTTATAGAAGTGGAAATGTAGTGTAAGGTCCACAACAACATGTGCTATGGATCCAAGATAATACAAAACGTTTTACAATAATTAAATAAATAAAATGTTAAAAAAATTGCATATGAGTATTTACTTGAACATCGTTAAAGGTGCGTTTCATCTAAATAATTTAATTTTCTAATTTAATTTGATTAAAAATTAATTTGAAACAGATTTTAAAAACTTAAAATGCTATACTGTTTATGAAATGATGTTAAAATGTTCCTTCTAACATTTTCTTGAAAAAATTAAAATCTCAACTCATATTTTTTATTCAATTTGAGTCTCTTGTGTAATCTATTCTCCTTATTTTATTGTAAGCAACAAATTAAGTCAATCAATATTGAAAATCAAATAATGGCGATGAAATGGCCAACTAAATTGCAACACGTCACTTGATCCTAAACAGTACCCATGGCCTCTGAAAATCTCATGATTATTTAATCTTTGAATTACTTAGGTTCTAAAGGAATCCTACTGTGGTCAAAATATTGCGTTCATGTTTGCGAAAAATCATCGAGTTGGAATGAAAATGTAATAAGGTAATCGTTTTAAAATATATACTACATGTCATATAAACTAGGAGAAAATAAGCTATTTACTATAAACATATACATCACATGCCATGCTAGCAAAGAGTCAAGAAGCTATAGCAAATTAAACATGCATACACAAATGACTTAATAAGCAATTGTTTTGCAAATAGCTTAATATATGCACCAATTGCCATGCAAACAAAGAGTCAAGAAGCTATAGCCAATTAAACATGCATATACAAATGACTTACTAAAATGCTGACAAGCAGGCTTGGCTTGATAAACATAAACATCACTTTGACCAATTCAGCCTGTCTTGCACAAAACATTATCTCCAACTATGAGTTTATAAGCATTTATATATTAGTGTAAAAAAAATTACGAACATATAAAATGATAGATAAATAAATATACCTGAGAGAGTAGGTGTTGAAATAATTTATTCTACAGCCCTTACTTCAGAGATATATACAAAATTGTTGTTTGAGAACAAAACTTGACTTGAAAAATATGTATACCAAACTTATTTCAAATAATAAAATGCCAAGCAGTTCTGTATTGTATGCATCATGTGGCATACAAATAAAACCACATCTAGTCCTGGAATGATATGTAAATCATAAATGAAGTTTAATTTCTCACAGGATTAATCAGCATAAATATGCCATATCATGTAAACAAAGTATCGTGCACAGGGTTGCATTGAGTATCGTGAGAACGGTGCAGCCGCACAACGCCCCATGATTTAGGGGGCCCCGCGCTTGCTTAGGGGACAGAGAGGGAAACACATATTGGGTTGGAGACACTTTAGTTGCACGCTCGTATAGTAGGATCCCTATATAGGCGATCTGGCAAATATTGTCAAAGTGTAAAAACAAATAAAATAAAATGTGATGTGACCTATCGAACGAGTGAAGTTAGCTATCCGCTATAACTCCACCAATTTGCATTTATTTGTCATCTGTGGGGAAAATCTAATTAAGATTTGTATAAAACCATGGCTTCTAGCATTAATTATTTTATTCAATTTATCTACCATTTAGGGCATTTCCTGATGCACCACACAGCTTAGATTGTGTGTATAGGTGCAAACAACTAGAATAACATTAAAATAAATCAAGTTTCTAGCTATTTTATGGATGTCGGGAGGGGGGGTGGGCAGAGGTGTTGCATAGGGCCTCACGTCTGCTAAGGGAAGACTTGTTCGTCCCTCTTGGGATTGACTATCAATAATGGGACAATGTGGAAGCGTGATAGAGGTGAAAGGTGGATATAGAGAGGATCTAATGAGAGTATTACAGTAAGGAGAGTTATTTTTTGGTGTGTAAGAGACCTGCTATGGAGAAGAGAAGTCCCCTTGAAGAGTAAGGAAGTGTTGTATAGGGCGTACTTTGTGCCCATTGTTAAATATGCAGCAGAAACATGGACATTGAATCTAAGGGAGATAAGGAAAGTGGAGGCCATGGGAATGAAGTTATCTGTCACGAGGAGAAACAAGATTAGAAATAAAGTTATCCGGGAAAAAGTAGAGGTACAGGGAGTACATGAGATATTAGAGGAAGCAAAACTGAGATGGTATGGGCATGTAATGAGGATGGAAATTGCGATTATGCCAAATAAAATGATGGAAATGAAATATATAGAAAATACCGAAAGGGAGTCTAAGAAAGTCATTGGAGGAGCAGATAACAGAAAGTATGCAAGTAAGAGGAGAAGAATGGAAGCAATTAAAGGAGGAAGATAGGTGGAAGGATAGCCTTTTACTAGGCATTTTACTAAACTGACTCGGCCACAGGCCGGAAACAGGTGATGATTATGATGAGTGGGCCAATTTAACATGATGCGGATTAATTTAGATATTTGAAGGCTGTCTATGACTATGAAGTTATAATCTGGTAAGTATGTGCCATGACTTGATCACAATACATCAATAATATGAGACGTGTTGTTTGTTTGTATGTGATTTGTAGCTATGTTCTTATCTGTTTTTGGATTCGAGTGCAATCTTAGAAACAAAAAGCCCCGAGTAGTTTTTTTTTTAATTTTAAAAATAGTAATATTTGTCTATATTTACGAGATTATTCTTATAATATTAAACAGGCCCTTATCCCCCTCTTCGCTGACCGCTTGCGTAAGAAAGGTTATCATATCATACATGCTGAAGAAAACGCAGACGTAGATCATGTATAGTGAAGGCAACCATTGAAATGTCATCTTACAGGTCTACAAATCTCATCGGAGAGTTGGTATTGGTATTGGTATTGTTGCCGTATCACGCTGCAAATTACTGCAAGGATCATTATTTTCGATGCTACAACCACAAAGGAAAATCATGTGCATATAACATCAAGGTTATGAAACAGTTACTTGGTGAAGCTGTATACTCTGATTTAATGTTTGCCCATGCATTATCTGGTTGCGACACTACATTAGGATTTCATGGGGTCTGCAAAAAGTCGGTCTTTCAAAAAGTTGTTTTTTACAGTTGTTCGAAAATCTTTTGCTCTTCAAACGCAGATCAAAATACTGTAGAGACCACTGGCTGCAAAACAATGGTGTCCATGTTTAAGGGAAACTAGTCTAATGCTCTGATGTAACTACGTTACAGCATTATTTGTAGGAAAGTATTCATTGCAAATACATTTGGGAATCCCGAAAGACTACCTCCAACACCGTTGACCACAAAACTTCACTATCTACAGGTCTACTTACAAGTCTTGCAGTGGTTGGGTGAGAATGACAACATGGATCTAACTAAATGGGGATGGATTATACAAGATGGAAGATTTCTTCCATTAATGATGGTAAATAGTCATACACGGACAAACTTCTTTAAATGATCTGATGCAACTGCTCTGCACGATATATAACACAATACGATGCAGCTGCCAAAAAAAATCAGGCTTGAGTGCATCACAGCTTGTGCATAATGTCAATATGGTAGCTGTGGCAATACGACCCAAAAGCCAGTTTCAGATGAGGAGGATATTGAGAACTATCTGTGAAATTTCTATAAGACCAAACATTTTTGAATATATGTTTAATATAGTGAGTAGTTTTTAAGGTAAACAAATTAGAATATTTTGATTGTAAGATGTGTTATTAAAATTTTGTCATTTATTACTAAGTTATTTCATGTGGTGTTTATACCACTTCCGGTGGTCCGATTTTGGCCATCTTTTATCATTTTCTTATAAATACCACATACTAAATGTAAAAACCATAACAGGTTTTCTTGCAATATTTTTGGGCCATGTATCATATCTATAAGACTATAATATGTGGTTCATCCATTTTGACCTGCCACGAGTATTGCCAACCCATCCCAATAGTAAAGAATTTCTTCTAGGCTTGCTTTATGATTGGCTGAAAAACCGATAGAATCCATAACAATTTTATATAAATAGCGATTGCATGATGAGCCAACATGTGTGCTCTGAGGTCTCATACGCGTGGCCCATCATCACTTTTTCGAGCGAATTTAGTGCAAAAAAGTGTTAAAATGCTCTTTCAATCCAATTCTGGTTATTATATACCCGATGGATCCCACAAAGGACAATAACAAATGAAATACACAAAGATTGGCAACAACATTTCTTAATTGTGAGTCTCTGCACGTCACGATAATATCCCACGCTTTTATATAGAGTTGCACCCATCTCGCCTCTGAAGTGTCTTAAATGCATATTAGCTACTAAGTGTAGTTTGTTGGTAAATTTATGAATTTTTGTTATTTTTCTTGCATTTGTTGTGTTATATAATAATCATTTATACAACGTTGAAAACAAATTATCTAACTATACATTTAAAATCTTTTGATATACAAAATCTTGTGTTCTAATTAACATTGAAATACAAATACCTGCTTTAAATGCGATAGCTCCTCATCCCCCTTGCAACCCTTTCCAACTTAGGTGTAATGAAGGTCTCACCTGGAATGTGGATTTTATAAGCACGCAGGTAAAGGGGTACAAAGTTCCTTTGGACTCTTACATTATCTTCTTCAGTCAACATGTGTGTGGTAAAATATCTGATGTTTGAATAGTCATGTTTTATCAAAGCATCGATAATTCATATAGGCCTATATAAACTTTTTAAAGTCATTTTCAAAAAGACCAATAAAATATGCATTTCTGCAACCAGATCATGAACAGAGTTTATGTACTTATAAGCATTGTCTCTGATGGACCAAAAAAAAAAGATGACATGTCATAAAAATCCGGGCCCTGCTCATAACGTTTTACAGTTAAACTTTGTCCATACCTCAACCAATGGTCCTATTCCTCCTCAAAGATATGACTATTCATGGATAAATTGTAAAATTTTCCCAACATACTGTCAGATCACAGTTGACATGCATGGGAACAGTCACATGATTTATCTTTTGGCAAAATCTGTTGTACTAATATTTTATTTGCCATAGTACACGTTCACAAAATGTCATTCTGTCTTTCGAAACGAACACTTATCTCATCATGAAAGGTAATCGTATTCTCTTAAGTTTCAGTTAATCTTTATAATTTGGATAAGAGGAGAATTGATACGCACTTCCGGTAGATCCAGGCCAAAACTAATACAAGAAAATATATTCATTTTTTCTGTTTGTACATTGACCAGACATTTACGATCAGCTATAATATTGTGGATTCTAACCCCTGCACCAATTGATAGAACTGTATGTTTATTCGTTTGATTTAAAGCGTTCTGACATAGATCCAACCACTATCCCAGCTGTTTTTTTCTATTTGAGCTAAAAGATGGTAGATTACATCATACTCGTATTCAGTTATCTAAGTTTGTATTGTCCAAAATTCAAAATAGCGCAAATTGAAGTGTATTTTCCTACTGGATCATAATTTATACTTAGAAACTCACAGGTTATTTCCGCAATCATTCACTTCCAAGCCATTATTTACCCTCGGCTCTTCAACTGTCTTTTTATTCATTCCCTCTCCCTCGAGGAGAGAATGTACTGGAACCTTTAAAGAGGATTTTTCTCACTCACAATGGTGCTTATCATTACAGTATGTATCCTCAATAATCCTAAGCTAAGTCCTTTTAAATTAAGGTAATTTCAGTAGTGTGTAAATATTTAATTTATTTAGCGTAAAAGACCAGTTAATTTATCAATTTGTCTATCCACGTCTGTAAAACATTCGACGTTCGTATACATCCCAGAACATGCTCATGGTATGCTCTAATACCCTGCCTTCATGACGGGCTGTACATGTCTGATATATCTGTGTACATTGGCCATTATTTATTCTAAACTAAAAATTATATTCCCCTTTGTCTGCCTAGTTACAGTTAAAGGAGGAGTCACTAGGCGTGCTCTTCTAGCTGTAGGTTCATTCATGTTGCTTCATACTTCTCAATCTCCACTCATTTATTCGACTAGTTACTGTATTTTTACTAGTCTCCTACTATCTACTGTAGCTTCAGCAGTCTCCCATATATCTCCTCTTTGCTCCTACTAGCTACTAAACCTTCACTTCGCTTTTCTCCATCTTCTATACACTCAAGCAGCTTCTCCATAGACTCAACGGATACTCCTACGAGCAGCAACATTATAATCTTTGCACGAAGAAAGCAAAATTATTTGTACAGTGAGCAGAGTATGAACGTAGTTACCTTCAAACAAAAGGAAAGTTTTGTGGGTTGTCGGTGGGATGCTTGTGTATATCAGCACCAGTTAATCTTTAGTGAAGTCAGTAATCTCCCTTCAGTCACTTGTTCATAGGTGCTCAGCAGGAAGACGCTTCATTGGCCATCCAAGGCATAGAGCACTCTTCCTTCGAAGATATTTTTTTTTTACCTTTCAGTGACGTCAGTGAGTAGGCTCAACCAAACATAATACATCCCTAAATTTTTTTGGCTTAACGTCCTTCTCCCTGATAGAAGTCGATAATTTGCTTCATACATGTTGTAGAAATATATAATATTTTATCTAAAATGGTTGGTATCGTGTATAAGCTCAAGGTAGTACGTTCCACCCCTAAGATTCTCCAGCGTGATCCTGACGCCTTGTGCGTAACTACCGTAAGTAAACTCTCTATCAAAAAATCTCACAATCTTTATCGGAACCTCTCCCACACACACTCTCTCTCTCACACAATCTCTCTTTCATTATCTTTCTTACGCTCTCACACACTCTCTCAAAATATTTATCACAATGTCACACAAACAATTTCTCACACATATTCTCTCACATACCTCTTTCTCACACATTTTCTCTCTTTCATGCACACTCTTTTCATACTCTTTCTCTCACAAATGATCTCACAAACACTTTCTATCACACACACACATTTTTCCACACACACACTATTTCACATACTCTTTCACACACACTCGTTCACACAACCTCTTATACTATACATTTTCTCTCTCACTCACACTCTCTCATTCCTATTTCTTTCACAAACACCCTCTCACTATTAATCTCTCGAACTCTTTCATTCACTCTAAATCTCTAACAATCAATCTTTCACACTCATTCTCTCAAACTCAATTTACAACACTAACAATCTCAATCTCACACACTCATACAATAACACAATCACACTCACCTTATATCAATCACTCATTCTCTTTCTCACTATATATCTCATAGGCCTATGAAAATAATAGCAACTCATTCTTAATTGAGTGGTTTGGTGCAACTAATAGATGGAGAGCTGGAAGAGGGGTTGTTTTATCATTGCGTGAAAGGGGGAAAATAAACATTTTTATTCAAATTAAACACCAAGAGCTAAATATCTATGTATCTTTGACAATAAACTTTTAACTAGAAAGTTGAGTGTGATCTTATTATATAGAAAATTCCCCAATAAAAAGTTTAAATAACATTTTAGTGCAATAATCTGCAGCCATCGCTGCAACGATAAACTTTGAAGGTATAGTTAGGTAATTTAACTAGGGAGGTTGTAATATTTTGCGATCCTAACCAGTTGTATAACGATTATCAAATATTGTTTTAGGTGTTGGTTTTCTTTCGCTTTCGAAGTTATATTAAAGGTGCATTTCTCTCAAGTGTGGTTACAGCTACACGTTTATTTCTGGCATGTTCACTAAGTTGTAATAAACGTGCATTTCTCTCAAGTGTGGCTACGTTTGCGCCTTTATTTTTAGTGTATAGTTAAGGTATTACAAACGTACTTTCTTCTGTAGTACATATTTTTCTGTAACACATTTGATTATGAGTTATTCGCGATCATTTGATATAAGTTGACATTTTACTAGTGAAGTTTTTGTAGCACGTTCTACCTTTTTGCTAAAACATTGTCTGTTATATTTCTCAATCAATTTTGGGACAAACGTGCTGATATTTTTTCTGTTGTTTCTTAAGTTTCTTTTAAGTTCCTCCCTCTAATTACAGTTTATTTTCATTTTCGTGAAGCCTTGGCGTGCCCTCATTAGCGTTTTATATGACTTCCTCTCTACGAATAGTCTACATCAGTCAACGAAGGAAAAGCAACTTTTCTATGTTCGACTGAAATATATTACGGATAAGAATGGAATTATGAAAACATTGCATATAAAGAATAACCAAATATAATTTATTTCTTAGGAATTCAAGATTAATTCATGTCGAAAGATATAGTGATCTAGTCATCAACATAGAAACATTATATTCAGTATAAGACATCCTCAGTAGAACTTAAATGGTGAATATTCCACCAAAAGTGTCCCCTGGTTATCAAGATGGTTTGAAAATGAGTGAGTACAAGCAGGGTAAACTTTATACATGTCGTGGTAAGATAAAATGAGAACATGGCTGTTTCAGGCTCAGGGTGGGTGTCAGTGGACATGTGTTTGTTTCAGGCACAACATGGATGTCACTGAACATGTGTTTGTTTCAGGCACAAGGTGGGTGTACCACGAGATGAGGAGCGTCTGGCCGGGCGTCGCTTGTCTCCACGTCGCCTTCGTCATGACGCTTACCTCCAGGGACGTGACTCCAGCGTCACTGCCATCAAAGACATCCAGTGAGTGACGTTAGACATAACATCATTATTCTATTACTGTATTGGAATACAATCTATAAGCTATCAACGTACTCGCAAACGATTCCTCATCTAATCAAATTATTATCATTTTCTACAACATGAAAACCAGCTTTGTATAAGCCTCCACCTTATTTCACCTGACCTCCCGGTTCCTGTGCTCTATCCATCCTGGCCTCCCGGTTTCCGCGCCCTTCCTATCCTACCCTGACTGGCTCCACGGGATTTATACTCTGTCCTAACTGTCCCTATGTGCTTTCTATCCTGTCCTAACCGAATCTAAATACTTTTTACTCTGTCCTAACTGCACCTACATGCTTTCTAACCTATCCTAACAAACTCAGCCTACTTTCTACCCTGTACTAATGGCCCTACGTGTTTTATACCCTGTCCTAACAGACTCTGCGTACTCTCTACCCTGTCCTAAATAGCGCTGCTTCCTTTCTACCAAGATTTTACTACCACAGCGTACGTTATACTCAAGACAATAGCCAGGTCAACCCTTCAAGGTAAATTCGAAGGCACAGCTCCTCCAACATTAAATATCTCAAAAATATATATAGAGCTTATTTTTATTGTAACCAAGGGCATCTAAATAACACATGCCTGCAAATCTGGGTGATTGAGAATTGTCTACAATGTTATGACTTATGAGGATTCTTATGATTTTTGGTGTACTGATTTCAAATATAGCCTCAATTTTTCTCTACCACTTAAGGATTTTTCACAAAGTGGATATGGAAATATGGGAAAAGCCCTTATATATGCGTTTACTGGTTAAAACTTATTTGTTTTAAAAAAATTAAATAATAGTTTTATTTACAAATTTATTGATGGAAATCCAATCTAAATACTTATTGGGATTTAGAATTTCTCATACTGCCTTTTCCTATTTCCTTCAAAGCTCCTTTTCAAACTTATTCTCATGTATAAAGCTTTCGGCTTTCCTCTGTGAAGCATCCAACAGTAGTCCACCATAATGTTTATGTTCCATCTACCTTGATATCTGCGTTCCATCTTCTTGATAACTTGATTGAATCTTTCCCCCTGCTCTTCACTCAGAGCACCAAGAATTTTGGGAAAGTATTCTAAATGGGAATTCAGGAAGTGCACTTTCAAGCTCATCGAACAACCCAAGTCCTTGAATTTCATGAGCATGTTTTCCACAATACATTTGAAGTTGGGGTCCTTTTTGCTTCCAAGAAATGTTGATCCAACTTCTTTGAAGGCTTTCCAAGGCTCTTTTTCCAAAATAACCATTTTTGTTTCAAAGACTTCGTCTTTCAGAAGTTTCAGAATACCTGGACTGACAAAAACCACTATTTCAGCTTCTCTTCTGATAGTCCCGAAAACTTGTCACTCAATAATTTAAAACACTCTTCGTTTTTGACAGAGACTTTACAAATTGCTTCATCAAACCAAGCTTGATATGAAGTGGAGGCAGGAGGACTTTTCTTGGATCAAACAAAGATTCCTGTACTACATTTTTTCTTCCAGGTTCTAAAGCCTCCCTTCTTGGCCACTTCTTTTTGATCCAGTGTTGCCTCTTATCCCGGCTATCCCACTCACACAAGAAATAGGGGTAATTAGTATATCCTCCCTGCTGTACAAGAAACAGGTAAATTACTTTAAAATCACTACATATCATCCATACATGATCCTTGTATTTATCTTTGTGGAGAACTAAGTCTAAATCCTCGTAGCATTCTTTCAGGCACACGTAATTTCCCACTAGTACTGAAGTATATTTACTACCATTATGGGGAAGCACGGCTTTGACATTTACTTTTTACGATTCAATAAAGAGCTTCTACTCGTTCACATCATACTGTATGTCGAACCTCGCCACCAATCCAGTAATATTGTTACACTAAGCCAGGTTACCATCTTGAGAAAAGTATGGAATAAAATATTTTTCTCCGTTTCTGAACCATGAGAAGGAAGTACCAGGAGCCAATAAGTTATTTTACTCTAGCCTAGAGCCTAACAATTCTGAAAAATCCTTAGGAAGACCCAAGTCTCTGACTTAACTGTTGAACTCAATCCGAGAAAATTTGGGGTACGATGCTGCCTGAAACATCTTGAAAATGCTCATCAGAATCCTGTGCTTCATTATCAGAGTCGTTGGACAATTCTTCTAGTTTTTATGAAGGTCTAGGCACAGGTATTCCTTGGCCATGAGGTACAGGGCAGATATCTGAGGGGAGGTTTAGATATAACATTTATTTCTTATATTTCGATTGAACTCCTGCACGTTATATGAACAAAGTAGCAGTCATCACTGTGATTTTGAGGTTCCCTCCAGATAATTGGGACAACAAGAATTAAAAAAAAAAAATTACCTTTTGAACATTGTATAAGTTCTTCTACACAAATAGAACACACTTTATGTGGGACCCATGACTTATCCTGGTCACCAAGTTTAACATAGAAATATGCAGTGTACACTTTTTTTTTTAACAAAGTCTCTAATGTTTCTCTTTGTTTATTAACTATAAACTCCCCACAAATATAAAAATAACTGTCAGGTAAATTGATACAACCCTGTGAAGCCATTGATTACACTTAAAATCATATTAAAACTACAAATAAAACTTAACCACTATGGAAAAAAGTAGACTTTTGCAAAAATTTAAACTGTATTTGACCTAAGCCTGTCTCTCAAAGATCAAATTGAAACTGAGCAGACATTCAAATAAATGAAATGAAAGAATGTGGAGAGGGGAAACTAAAAGGAAGTGAGTCATTACTGTATCTCCCTGCCTGAATGTGGAGAGGGGAAACTAAAAGGAAGTGAGTCACCATTTTATATCACTGTCTTACAATCTAAGTAAACAAAGATGTTTATGTAATTATACAGATAGCTCATGGCACTATAATAATTTATTGTCACCAATTAACCCCCACCCTCCCTTTGAACCCCTCTTTATTATAAGAATACACCTTGATCAATCTAATGATAAATATAAAATGACATAAGGGAAATATAATAAAAAAGATTTTTTAGAAGCTTAATGCAATCAAATGGTGAATATTGAAATAAAAAATTTGAGTTTGTGCAAAAATTGTACGTGATGGAATTTTTTAAACTATATTTACTTAAATCAGCACCCACAAATGTATAAGACTCGGTGATTAGTTTTCAAACAATTTTTCCATTGCAGACCTGTGTAATTTAAGCGTTAAGAGTTTGTTTAACATATTTTATAAACCCACTTATCGCCACCTCCCTTCAGGTCTAAATATGTACATTGAGGACTTTTAAATAAATATATAAGTTGTGTCATAACTGGGAGAGGGGTAGGAGTTGGGGCGTGGGGTGTAGTTCAAACGAAGTTTATAGTTTCTAAAATGATGTGATTAAAAACGAGATTACTCCGACTGTTGGACTGACGCGCTTCTAATTTATTTGCCCTTTTTGTCCTCTCTCCCCCTCCTTGTTTATCAAGTAGCTAGGCCAACCCTCCTGCCAAGGCGCTTAGAGGAGAAGGAGAGTAGCTTAATTTAAAGAAAAGGCACACGTTTGGAAGAGTCTGGCTTCATTTTATTCTAGCCCAGTATTCTAGAAATGGAGAATTCCTGACTCTTAGCTGTGAACTCTATATATACATTGTTGGCTATAGCCAGTCCAAGTTGAGGTTAGCTGAGCTTGTGGACCGGCATATCTGAACTAACGTGTCCGGGAGTGGGCAGCGTTATCAAAGAATGGGCCAGCGTGTCCATGTATGGGCTGGCGTGTCCAATAAGTGTGACAGCCCTGGGTGGATTTACGCATAGGCCTAGTATGCACGTGCCTACGGCGGCAGATTTTAGGGGCGGCAAATTTTGAATTACGAAAAAAATACACATCTTTTTCTGCCAGTTAAAACAATTGTATGGCTTCATCGTATGTGTGATTGTTGTGGTTTGCTGTATCTGCGTACCAACATGACAGAGTATCATCTTAATTCACTGACAATCGTCTTAATTGACGGTCACTTATTGGGTAAAAGGGATTTGTCTGTTATCATCAACAAGTTCGGTAGTCAGAAATCAAGGTTAAATATTCTATAGACTATTTTATTGTTACATGCTAATATTTTATCTGTAGTAACATGTGCTACAGTCTACTGATGCAGACTTTATACTTTTAGATTAGAAGTTATAACATTTTAATTTGTGTGTTTTGATAGTGTAAGAGTATTTATTACAACTTTTTAAGTCCATGCTTATATTCTTACTACTTTTAAAACCTCACTATAATAAATAATAAAATAATGTAAGCCCTTTAAATCTGTCATTCCACAGATAGCACTTGTGTATATGATGTATATGTGTTGGTGTATGAGGGGTTGAATGGGGGAAACATGGATTCAGAAGGTTAGAAATGACGGTAGGAAAAGTCGGCTGCCAATTATCTAGCGCCAATGGGCGGCAGAGTCGTAAATCCGCCCCTGGTGACAGAATGTTCAATGAGTGTGACCTGTGGCGACTAAAGGGAATTACAACTGTTACGTAGACAATGATTGTATTGTGAACTGTGTTAGTAGTTAACATTTTGGTGATGGTTTTAAATATGTATTATGTGTTTTATAGTTATTAATTCGTTTATTTAATTTAATAAGCTCGCATTCTTCTATTAACTTACTGACTTAATAATTATTTTATTATTTTACTCGGGGACTTGTATGTTTGTTGTTAGTTTAATTCTATCAGTATATTTGTTGTTTAATCTCACCATTATCAAAACCTTGAATATTCCGTGGGCATTTTCAATATATTACAATATGTTTTTAAAGTATCGAATTAAAATATGAATAAAAATTACGTTATACATAACAGACTTAATCGAAACCTTACCTAAAAATTAAGACATTTACTTAAAGCTCGTAAGATATGTAAACAAAATAATATATATTGTTACATAAGCATAATGGATAAAAGAGCATCATAATATACCAGCAAGCATGAATCAAATAATACACATGTTTACAGAAACATTGAGAAAATAGGAACATTTCCTTCCACCAAAAAGAATAAAAATAAATTTCACGTTTCAAAGACCTACTTAAAAAAATTGGTTTTTATAGAACCAAATAAATTTGTTTAGTAAGAATATATTTAAAATTAAATATATTTTTATATTTAATAGTTCTATATTTTTGCAATGATAATTTATCACATACCTAAAATTGTTACTTATACATGACCACAATTGTGAATTTCCACTCATGTAAGTTATCCACCATGTAATTTTCATATAAAAATGAAAAGTATATATATATATATTTATATATATATAT
>CABFWB010004172.1:24928-52288 GCA_902151455.1 Timema bartmani
ATATATATATATATATATATATATATATATATATATATATATATATATATATATAAACCTTAATGTGGGATGGAAGGGGACGCGAGAAAAGGCCAATGTTTTTTAAATTTCAATAGTAAAACTTTTTTGGCAAAAATAAATAAAATATTGCTCCAGTACAAACATAGAGTTTAATTTTCTTCACATGTTGATGTACACAGTTGTTGAATATCTGTCATGAGCATGGCGGCATTCAATGAGAAACTTTTAAAATTAAGAGAAAATGTTTTTATGAAATTCTAGAACACCTTTGACAGATATTTTTTTAAATGTGAGGTAGCCATGTGAAGAAAATTATATTATATATTTGTACGAGAGCAATATTTTACTTATTTGGCCAAAAATATATCTCGCCATAAAAATTTTTAAAAACCCTGGCTTTTCCTCGCGTCCCATTCCATCCCATCTCAATCAAAATCATTAAAGACGAGTTTCATTTCATTTTTCGCCCACAAGTAAGTAATTGTAGGGTTGGATAACTAATTCATAAAAACCCTCGGGGAAAAAGTATTAAAACCCTTGGTAGCAAGTTCCAGCCTGATCGGTTTAATTGTTTTGGGTTCAGGCCTAGCTTGAGACGCATAGACAGATGGCACTGCAAAAAAAACCAAAAAAACTCAGAGTCAAGGAAAGTCGACATCCATAAAACTGTGTTCAATTTTTTTGACGAGCACAATAATTCCTTCCCCGAGAGGTCAAGGTAAAATAATTATCAGGTTAGTACCGTTTTAAATATATTTTAGAGGTATTAACGTTTAAAATAATGTCTGATGGAGTACTACTCCAAACTCATTGTAGAAGAGTATGTATTCAAAAAAAATCCAGGTGAGCGCCATTCTAATCGCATAAAGTCCCCCAAAAGTCAGATGTTAAGCCAGGGAGGCCCCCGGGAACTTTTTAGGTTCATAGGAAGCGGGAATAGGTCCCTCAAAGCTCCTTTTTAGTTGGCTGCCCTCCATCAACATCCACCAAGAACGTTCCCTCAACGCTGACACAACCTGGATAGTTTTATAGATAGTTTTATCTTTCTCTAATATAGTCGATGGTTTTTAAAAATGGTACATTCATAGTAAACTTTTACCCTTTTTTAACAAAGGCACTTCCAACTTGAGCAAATGGGCTGAAGACTTGACTCTTGTGAGACTCAATGAGACATAGAGGTATTGGTAAGGGTTGCTGATGGCTGTGAGGCTGTTTGGTAAGGGGTCAAGGTTGTTGGTTGTCTGCGCCGCTCTTCCGATGACCCTGTCCACAGTCAGATTAAATAGGAAAACATTTGGTCGAAAGTTACCAAAGTTACTTAACACAATCTTCATGGAGCTATTTATACGTCAATTCATTTGGTCAGCATCATTCACATTATTTTGTTAAGCATAATCGATAGCTAAAAATACCAATAATATAATTTATCTATTTTGAGCACAGAAATTATATTGTTGTACTAAAAACGAAAGAAGACCATATTGTTTTGTTTATTTATTAGAATTCACAGTCTAATATTAAAATAAAGGACACCCTTTCGGACCTTCCTATCACCCTTCCTTTCCCCCACCCTGCGTCCTTTCTGCCCAGCCTAACCTCACTTCCTTTCTACGTCGGCATGTTTCCCTTATACCTTGATCCTTATGAAAACCTACACCTAATGCTATTTAAATAATCTTGGTTAATTGACGAAACCAAGCTGGTACTACTAAACAAACCTATTGTGAAATTCTATTCAAATTAATTGTTTGAAAATACTCCACGTAACAGCTATTGGAAACTACCACACAAATATTATATTGGAGAATACTGTAATACACAAGTAAGCCGTTATAAAACACCACACAAATAAACTATAGGAGAATACTAAACAAATACAATATTGAAAGAGACTAAAAAATTAAACCATAGCAAGAAAATAAAAACCACTCCAAAACCAAAATGCGTAAGAATAAAGTTGCATTCAAAATAGATTTAAATAACTATTAGAGGTGAATAAATGAAAAAAATATAAAGGTAGTTTTAAGCCAATTTATTCTTAGAAAATCGCCTTAAATTTTCAGGCAATAAATTTACTCAACCATCAAAATTTTACTGTGTAATTTTCACAAGTGTATAATTGTGAGATATAGCTAGTGATTCAAGTATTTCAAATTATTACATTTCATGAGTTATATGGGGTAAAACTTGATATATTATGTTTTCCCCCTAACATTGTTAAGGAAGGCTTTGGGACCTAGATATTGTACAATTAGACATTCATGAAGTGTAGACAGGGGTGAACTGGGCCGATGGGACACCACAACCTTAAACTAGAATAAAGTTATTCATTAACTTCTAATTGATAGTTTTTATTAAATTTTAGATCAAGAGTTTAAGTGAGTAGGTCTTAGGATGCCCATAGTACATCCTTTTCTAAGATTAACGATGGCATTAAATGATCTCGTTTGTTGTTTATTGGGGTTGTTTACAAACAATTTATTAAGACATACATAAAAACTTTTGCTTAGTGCATACTTAATATTACTAACTACGTAATCCTGGGTTTATTTCCATGCATATCGCATAGCTAATTCCAAATAGTGTCTAGCATATAATAGTGCGCAAGAAGTGGAAATACATTATTTTCAATGATAGCGTTCATAATCGATATATAGTAAATAGTACACAATGCATAAAGCTAATTTAACTTTAACTTCCTATACATTATGGGTGGAGTTTATTATAAATAAGAAGTGAACTTTAAACATATTAGCCAGTGAGAATGCAAGGAGGGAATATAACCTATTAAATGCCAGTATACAAGCAGAAGAAGATAACTAGCTTCTCTATTCTTTTTCATGTTTGAAATGGCTAGCGGTAGCTATAATTGTTTGTTATTCACAAGTTTTCTTTGTCCTATCGTCAATTACTATGATTTATATATGATTGAAAGTAAAGAATAAATATTACATTTTTCACTCTGTAATTAAGAAGTAGTTATACTAGAATATTCATAACAATAATTAAATCGGAACCAAATAAAATTCTCATACGAGGTATCACATTTATATTAATATCATACTGTTGATTTATTGAGAGTAAAGAGATGTTAAAACACGACGCTTACTGTTTATTAACATCACAAAGAAACTGAAGTTATCATAACGGTCATCTATTAATGATATTCCGTAGGTAAGCCGATAACATGAAATGCAATCCAAGTCTACAAAACACCTAGTCAAGGTACACATTGCTAGGTACTAGACCCAATAAAACCTAGACAAACTGTTTGAAACATTGTTGTGCACTCCATTGTACCTAGGTAGACACACCCTTCTTCCTGAGGTTATTGTGTGTTAGACGAGTGTGAGGGGTAACTTTCACCTTCCTGAGGTTATTGTGTGTTAGACGAGTGTGAGGGTGAACTTTCACCTTCCTGAGGTTATTGTGTGTTAGAAGAGTGTGAGGGGGAACTTTCACCTTCCTGAGGTTATTGTGTGTTAGACGAGTGTGATGGGTAACTTTCACCTTCCTGAGGTTATTGTGTGCTAGACGAATGTGAGGGTGAACTTTCACCTTCCTGAGGTTATTGTGTGTTAGACGAGTGTGAGGGGGAACTTTCACCTTCCTGAGGTTATTGTGTGTTAGAAGAGTGTGAGGGGGAACTTTCACCTTCCTGAGGTTATTGTGTGCTAGACGAGTGTGAGGGGAAACTCTCACCTTCCTGAGGTTATTGTGTGCTAGACGAATGTGAGGGTGAACTTTCACCTTCCTGAGGTTATTGTGTGTTAGACGAGTGTGAGGGGGAACTTTCACCTTCCTGAGGTTATTGTGTGTTAGAAGAGTGTGAGGGGGAACTTTCACCTTCCTGAGGTTATTGTGTGTTAGACGAGTGTGAGGGGAAACTCTCACCTTCCTGAGGTTATTGTGTGCTAGACGAATGTGAGGGTGAACTTTCACCTTCCTGAGGTTATTGTGTGTTAGAAGAGTGTGAGGGGAAACTCTCGACTACCTGAGGTTATTGTGTGTTAGACGAGTGTGAGGGAGAACTCTCGACTACCTGAGTGTAAACAGTTGCAAGCAAAGTCTTAAAAAAATAATCTGTGATCTACTTTCCATATAAGAATTTGACTTTTAGCTAAGTTGAATTTGCGCCTGTGTAAAATTGTGGGAGTATTTAATTACTGAATTATAAGTGATAGTAATTCAATCTGAAAGGAGAACTATGTTTATAATTGATAGTAAAAAATAAGCCTTTCTTTCTCTTCTTTGCTTCACACACTCTTCACAATTACAGCCTTTGATCACTTTCACAATTACAAATTGTGTTAAATTATCAGAAATATTATTTTATTATTTAATAAAAACAAACAAATACAAAAAACACAGGCAATAATAAATTATTGGTATTGACATGTTTAAAAGGTTTGATATTAATTGAAACTGCAATGCTTTCTTTCTGATATTGAGATCTATACACTATTCAAACGCATCAGTTGAAACCAGGATTTACAGGTAAATCTACCTTGGTGTGTATTTGAAGTTTTTTGTATAATTATTTTAAAATGCTTACTTGTTTATGTCGCAACATGCGATAGGAGGTAGGGATAGGAATCAAATATTATATTGAACATCAACTGACAATAACACCTTAGCGCAACTAGCGAAATTATTGCTTACTTTGAAGATAGCAATAGATTTTTTTTGTAATAACTATTTAATTTCAGTAGTAGTTCATTAATACTATTGGTTATCTATATTTCATTTTCATAAAAGGCCGTGCGTTGCTTCTACCTTGTATTGCGTTGCATCTCAATGTGTGCTTGGACCATTATTTATATAACTTATAATCATGGATGGACATGATGGCTCCTAAACAATGAGCATCTTCCTTGTTTCACATGCTAAGCTCTCGTCAACAAAGTGTGTTGCTGTTTATTTTGGATATAATACAAACACTGATCAAAAGCTATCAGTTACAATAATTTAAAAAAGACAAGCATTTATTGAAGTTTTGACTACTTTATTATATTTTGAGTGATACAATAAATTCAGTAATGAACCTAGAAATTTACTTTATGGGTGAGAGGAACGGCAAGTATTTATTAAGGCCAATAATAATAATAATAATAATAATAATAATAATAATAATAATAATAATAATAATAATAATATATGCTAAGGGTATATATACAAAAGTAACCATTTAATTGATCATGTTATAAGATAACATATATTATTTACACAAAATCAAACTTTCTGGTAAAATATATTAAAATCATTGACCTCGCTCTTGCAAAACTGTCTAGTTTGAGATTTTTCGCAAGCACGCTACTTAAATTGTTATTTTAAAGTTTCAACTGTTTTTTGGATTAATTAGGTTAGGCTTACAGCCCCTATATCTTGTTACAAGTTGTTTGACTTGGTACATTCTAATGATGTAGCATATAAAAGGTCACAGTCCTGTGGTGTCAATAACGCCATGTTTCTTGTTCCAAACTTTCCACATTCCAATGTTCTGAGTCACTCGGCCTCGCACAGCGAGATGCAACACCAATAAGAACAGTTACCAGAGAGCTAACAATAAAGTCACGCCCAGTGCCATCTTGGTGCCCAGAAAATAAAATGCAACAAGGAAGAAAGATCTAAGAAGTCACGCTCGGCCTTCATCGTTACTCTTTACCCTGCTTCGCTTAGAGGTATTCATTTGTTTCTCTTTTCTGTTTTGTTTTTATCAATGTTATAAAATATGAACCTCATCAAGGTCGAATGAAGACTGCACTACCATGTTTTCTAGTAGGTGGGTAGTGACGTCATTGTTGGTAAGGTCATCGAGACCAGAACAAGGTCTAGTTCAAACTGAATATGGTCTGAGAGATGTCTAGTTCAAACTGAATATGGTCTGAGAGAGGTCTAGTTCAAACGGAATATGGTCTGAGAGATGTCTAGTTCAAAATGAATATGGTCTGAGAGAGGTCTAGTTCAAACTGAATATGGTCTGAGAGATGTCTAGTTCAAACTGAATATGATCTGAGAGAGGTCTAGTTCAAACTGAATATGGTCTGAGAGAGGTCTAGTTCAAACTGAATTGAGATCTGAGGGAGGAGGTTCAAAGACCTTTTAGCAATCACATTGGAATGAGGATTTCATTTATTATGTTTAGCGATATTTCATCGGTAAAATATATGAACTCTTAATTCTTTGACATTAACAGTAAGTATTTGTTTGTATATGTTCTTAAGATGGCTGGCTTAGTCCGTGGGAAAGTATCAATCGTTGTAAGGCCACATGTTTTAAAATACAATGGTCTGTGTCGCTTTTCTAGAAATACTACTCTAATTTGTTTATGCTCATACTCCATATTCGCCCACCTCCCTTACATCTACTGTTGTTGCCTCAATATACGAATAAGGGCTGGTCTTATGACACCTGGATAAATATTAATCTATTGGATAAATATTTTTATCTGGTGGATAAGTGATAAGTGCGCCAGATACCATTTATCTGCTAGATAAAATGTATCTATCTTTCACATTTTTATTGGGAGGTTTAAGTTCCTGATAACTTTTATCTGGAAGTTAAAATGGTTGTTGCCATAGTGACTCGTTGTTTTTAATGAGGTTTTGCCTATCAGAATCTGTTTTTAGGTTAAAATCTTGGTTCACGTATTTAGTAAGCACAGGCCCGGGCTCTAACTATATAAAGTTAGAACATATTAATTCACACTTTTATATAAACTGACAAGCTATTTGTAGAGTAATATTAATATTAGAAAAAATTATCAAAATGTGAGTACAATAAATGAATTTTGTAAACATTGTACCAAATTACTACCCACATTTTGGCAGACACCAAAATTAGTACTTGCAACACAACTTTGTTTCTACGCCCACGTGACCATAGATAAAAGTATAGCACGTGACGCCATCTGTTTCCTTGCACTCGTTTAGCCGCCATTATTTAACAAATGTAGAACGTTCTCACCACTCATGTTAACTTGATCTGTGCTCGCTAGGTTAATAACGCTATTAGCAGGGCTTATACGCATGCGCGCACTAGTAAAAACAGTACCAACCTTGCGTGTTCAAAATAAAAATATATTTGTCCTACAGATAGCTATCTGGCAGATAAATTCAGTTCATAAGACGTGTAAGGCATTAAAGTAGCTGATAAAATTTAAAGAGCAAAGAAAACTTCACCATGGCACATACCGGGGTGACCTACCCTGCGTTAGCTAATATATTGATAGCCTTCACTAACGTGATGTTACTCTCCTGAAGCAGTGTTTCTCAAAGTAAGGTCCTTGGACCACTGGTGGTCCGTGGCATACCTTCACGTGGTCTGCAGGGTCCCAGGAAGTTTAGTAGGCCTACTAATAAAGAATTAGAGAATGTTGATATTATATAATACAACTCTTTTAAATGCAAAAGATTAAATATGAAGTATCCTTTCTGCGCTAAACAAAACTAATAAATATTCTTAATACTCAAAATCACAAAATATCTTAAAAAATTTGAAGACACTAGTGCAAGAACGCTAACAGTGACTATATTAAGTGGAATAATTGTTACAATGAGTCCTAAAAGAAACTGTTTTAGTTAACCTATATTATCATAGAAACAAAACTAAATGTAAGTAGATATTTATATTTTCTTCCATACAGTAAGTGTTCTACTATATGAGCTTTGGAAATTCTGGGGAAGACCACTCTTTCCTATTTCTGGTCTTTAATTTTGGAATTTAATTTGATTGAATAATGTTTGAGGTGAATCTTATACCTTTCCTGATAAATTTAAATCTTTGAACACAAAGAAAAGTAGTTTTTATATATATAGGTTTTGGAAATGTCAATGCCCCTCGAAATTCCCCCTCCATAATTTCACAAACCCCCACTTATAAAATAGAAATATTTAATAATTATTTGTGTATGTGAAGTGATCCCCCCTACATTCCTGCCAATATCTTTTTTGTACCATCTAAGCCACTCTTTTCTGTTAACCCCCCTTACCCCCTTATTTCTCTAGGGCTCAATTTTAATAGTTAAAATCATCATGTTTTATCATTATTTAAAGAATAACACTTATTTTTCTGCTGAATTTAGTTTTGTACCACACTGGGAAGTAGTTGTTTCAATTAGTTATAAAAATGTTGAAACCACCCTCCCCGATCTCCCTGACTCCAACTTTTAAATATCATATTTTAAGAGATAACTGAATACATGAAGTAGTGTCTCTACCTGCATGCCATATTTTAATGCTCTATCTAATATAATATTATTTGTATCTTTAGAGCCCCAATTTCCCCGAAACCTATTTTGAAATTCCCCATATTTAGACTTGCATGGCTGTACAGTGCACAGTTTTGTCCCTCTATCTGCTTGTTTTTCTACATGTATGTAAATATTTCACTTTTAGAAAATACGGAATGTGTTTATTTTTACTCGTTTTGGAAATATTTTAGGGAGGAATTTTGCCAAAAAAGGGTGTTTGGTTCGGTTCTTAAAAAATCCTGATAAATTTAAATATTCTACCTACTCGCTTCGGTGGCCGCATTGTCTAAGGCACTACTCTCACTGTAGACTAGATTGGTGATGACGGGTAGATCGAGGTTTGAATCTCAGTCAGGTGTACTGATGTTGATTTTCTACTCTCCCTCCATGCAAGTGCCGGTACACTTTCTATGATTATAGCTTTCCCAATTGCTAGCACCATTAGTGTAACTAGTACTTGAGTGTAACCGAACGTGTTGTAGGATGCGCTGCTAAGAAAATGAACTCTTACCACACTAAGAAATAGTTTTTGATATAACTTTTGGAAATTGTCAACCCCTCCCCTCTATTTATCCAATCACTCAATTAAAAATTATAATACTTAAGAATTTAGGTATTTGGCATAATCCCACCACATTCTTGGCAAATTTTAATTTTATATCCCACCTAAAATTATAGTTTTATTTTGATATTCCTCCCGCCACCTCTCACCCCCCTTTTCCCAAAGTCTCATTTCAAAATTGAAAATTATCAGACATTTTTGGTTATTTGGATTAGTCCCTAAATCTCCCTGCTGAGTTTTAGTTGTATAGCATCCTTGTAAGTAGTAATTGTTTCTTTTAGTTTTGACAGCTTTGAACCCCCGTCTTCTATTTCACCAACTCTAACTTTTAAATCTTAAGTTTAAGACTTATTTGATTATTTGGAGTGGTACCTTTCTACCTAACTAACAAAGTTCCATTATCTACTTTCCATCATAGGTTTTTCTTTTAGTAAACCCCCCACGACCCTCAAATCCTGGTGCCCCATTTTCAGACTTTTTTGGTCGTGTATCGCCGCTTCTCATATTTGATAGAAGAGGAGACAAATATATTTACATACATATTTAAAGTAGGATGGGAAGTCACAAACATAAGAGAGATATACAAGTTTAACAAATCAGTTTATTTAAATTTAAACAAGTAGATATAATTACATATGGTTTTCCAAGATATTACACTATATTGTTTACTAAGATAATTTAAATCAGTTACTTTAGACATAGTTATCAGAATAGGGAATATTTGAAATGAAGCACCTAGGTTATACCTGCAATCAACACAAGTATGGTAAAGTCTATATTAGGAATGGGAGTAACTCCATAAAGTAGAACAAACATACATTCCACTACGAAGGTCTGCCTCAACACAACAGCAATTTAAATAGGAAGAAAATATTGATTTGAGGTAAAGCAACAATACATAACAACTATCCAGCCTAGCGGCTACTAGACTTAGACCTGAAAGGCATTTACATGAATAATAGTTAACGATACCAAATTCTAGAAAGTCCTTATTTAAAGAGTTACAATGTTGGTAGTTAAATGAGCTTGCTAGCATGAGTTAACTCCATAGTGAATTACGAGACACAAAGAATACGCTCCTAGAAGAGTAACTATAGGTTTATAAATAGTTAATGGCGAGCTACCAGGAATCTGGGCTATCAATATATTATGGCCGGTCTATTCTTCATTAGTACTGTCTGGTCATTCAATAGTATATTTAACATTCTACCCATGTCTGGACACGATATATCTAGTGCAAATAGTTAAAAATTAACTAATACAAACGGTGCTTGAAGGGGGACAGAATCTATACCCCGTGGGCCACTACTCTAGACTAGTAGCACACCCACAGGTTGAGCACCGTAGATAGGCGCATCATTAGAAATATAAGAAACTGGTTTCAGTCAAAGACCCAACTAGTTCATGGAACAAAGCAAAATATATCCTGATTTCCACTATAATATGATCCTAAGCATTAAGTTAGCCGATGCATGGGTATACAATATAGGGCGTCTGGCTATTGTCCAGGTATTTACAACTATGTCGGATGGACATAGAAAAATAGAACAAGATCTCTAACACTCTAAACTTTGCCTTATGAGCATAGAAAAACAAGTCAGAAACTCTGACATACAAAAATATGTCATATATGACATAGAAACAAAGAGTAACAACTCTACCAAAGATTACTAATACAAATACTCATAGTGACCAACGTAGCTACATCTTCGATGATGAAGAGAGACCAACACCTCACACATCGTGATCACCAGTAGCTTAATCCAGGCTGTTCCTCTGACAAATCGTTATAATAGAATACAAACTGTGAAGTGAGGGATGGCTGTTTTATACAAAAAGGACTGACGTATTTCGGGAAGGGTGTCCACCAGGAAAAGGGGGAGGGGGTGAGTTTGCATAATTGAGCAAAAAGACAACTAGCGCTAGCAGACGGCGCTGAGCTCAACACTGAGAAGCAACTCTGCTATTTCATCGAAGTGGGGCAAGCGAGTAAGATGTCCTTTTGTTGAAGCTCCAGGAACAGTCAGCTGAGGCAATTTACTCAAGTTTGGGCGTTTTCCATCAACATGATTTTCCCGTGAGTTAATATCTGCCATACTTTATTAGTTCTTGTATTTATTGTGTTAATCATATACATGGTATTTTGAATAGGGACGTTGCACAAAATATATTTTTGGGTGGGGGGTGAACCAGTATTTTTTCCATCTCTAAGTATTTCGAAATTAGAAAAATTCCTAAGTAGCAAAGGAGAGTACAAGAAGGCCAATGATGAGAACGGGTTGGAGGGGAGGGGGAGGGGTGGTGGGATTTTTTTTTAATTTGGGGAGATAATCCAGCCTTGAACCAAGCTTTTAGGCAACCGTAATTTTAAACATAATTATTTGTTCACACTGGATTTTTAAAGCTACAAGGCTTTTTCAGTGCATAAGGATATAACTTGAATTATTATTTATTTCAGTTTACCTTCATCTGAGTTAAATGTCCAATTGAGCTTAAATATATATATTTAGATTTGCGGATATCGTTCAGATCGTGTATTTTAGATTATCAAATTTAACTGACTTTACTACAGCGGTTTCCAACATTTTGTAGTTTATGACCACAACTTTTCTCTCTGCGGCCATCGCAGCCATTTGATAACTTAAAAGCGTTCAAATCCTAGTTTTTAAGTTTTTTCATTGTGTATTACTACCAGATCGAACTATCTACAGTTAACTACAAGAGTGGGATAGGTAAAATTTAGAGGAAATGTACCCTTATTTGCTTGGAGGGATATTAGGCCTGAATTAAAATCCTTACTTCACCTTCACCAACAAACCAAACCAAAAGAGCATGACATTAAACCCGCATGTCCACTAATGCTTGTTTTAATTATTATAAAATGCTTGTAATAATGATTATATGTGACTAATATGTAGTAAAAGAGAATCAACAATCCCGGGGCTGGGAGATGATTTTATACTATGTTAGCAGCATTACAAGGCTGCCACAGTAAACCAAGTCAGCATGACGCTATCAGAATGGAATATCCAAAGGGAACCTAAGCAATAACTAGGTCATTTCAGCACTTTAACTACTCACATTTATATTAAGAATTATGCATCTTCCTATAATCATTAAAATAATTGAAAAAGTAAATATAAGACTAACACCTCTACAATTATTTGACCCACCCAAAACATGCTGTGACCCTCAGGTTGGAAACCGATGCATTATTATTATACACTTGGAAGCAATATTTAACTAATAAGCTCCCTGGGCTGTTGAACTTGCTCATCACTTTATCAAAAAATTAGCAATTTGGCCATGTTTATTTAAAAACATTTTCAACTGTATAAAAAGCAAAAAAAAATAAAAAATTGAATTTATCGATATCTTTAGAGTATTTTGATACCTGTCTACCAATGTACTGCTTCATTGCCTCATGGAAGTTGCCCTAAAACGTTAATACTGGTGCGTCAATAAGTTATTAAAAACCTATTTTAATTTAGTGCAGGAGGACAAAGGGGCTTCCCCTGAAATTTTATTAAATAACTTATGGCAACTTATGAAACCAGCACTCTAAACAACATGGTTATGCGAAATTTAATGCAAATCGAACACTAAATAACTAATTTAAAAATGTATCCCAAATTTGAAAATGTTAAAAGGTGAAAAAAACCTTTTTTTTTGTTCAATATAGTTAACTTAATCAAATGAAAAATTATAGGAGTCGTAACAATATGACACAGCCATATTACACTTCTTCCTTCATTGTTGCTTTGAGCCTATTTAAATTGATTTCATAAAAGTCTATTTTAATAAACAATGAAATAAGATACATCAGTTCAATTCAAACTAGTATGGATACTCGCTAGAAAAATTAATGTGTATTTCAAAAGTCAAACAATAACACTAACCTCAATGTCCTCATTTCATCAGTCAGATGTTTCGATAAGAAAACAATAAAATGTTGCTTTACATTCCCTTCCTTTATGCCTTCAAAATTAATAAAGCCCTAATTAAGGCATTGGCTGTACAACATATGATAATTTGAATCATAATTTACATAAAACTGCGACAGTCTAGCAGCCACGAAAGTCATAACTAAAAACACTAAACCATAAACAAAACATTGGCTGACAATGCTGCCACTTCAAGCATTGCTGGCTGAGTTAAATTTTGCTTCTAGGCAGCTCATGTTCCCTTTTGATTATTTCCATAACGCATTCGGTATACACTGACTGGCCGTTGTCTTTGCCTACTGACAACGGCGCTACTAAACTACTTGATTAATTATTAAACTTTCTACAATTTACTACAGAAGGAATCTCCTTTCATTGTTTTATGATTTTTGAAGTTGAGATTTTTTGTAGAGTAGGGACCAACTGTTGGGAAATTTTAAATTTATCTGTACAAGTCTGTGGTTAAGGACTTTCATAATAGAAAATAATGGGGTAGAGAATAAACATAGAATTTCCCAGGTCTATATCTCGCCGCTGATTTTGATTGTAAGTGTTTAACACGTTACAGTCGTATGATTGCCAAATTTCAGATTTCTAGGATGTTTTGAAATTTTCTAACAATTCATGTGAAAGGTTTGGAATGAAAGACAATCCTAAGCTAACCATGGCAATTACAAACCAATCATTGTAATTAATAAACTAAATAAATAAAATATTATACAAAATATTACCTTGTTTACAAACTGGGTGCACAAAAAACTAAGTCCTCTATTAACTTAATATTTACCTAACCAAAATCATAAACTAGATAAAAGAGCATCACAGCTCATCAAGATCATAAATAAAATCTTTTTTTACAGAATCATGTTGAGTAATGGGCATCATGGTTTTCCAAAGAGCATCATGGTTCACCTATCTATCACGCCAGAATTGGTTTATTTGAATTATTATGTCACTAGTAGCTAAGTGCTAATTTATCCTTTGATTGATAGCTTTGGTATTTTAATACTAATGGATCCCATATATGATAATCTTAAGTTTTTGTGATCGTACATTCTTAGAAATTTGGTCTGCCTATACAAATTTTAAATTTTTCTACTGTACCAAAATTTTGTATTTTCTATTATCCATTTCCCACCCCCTATTTTTAAATTCCAAGCTTTAAAGCATTTATGGGTATTGTGGGGTGGTCCTTTTACAAACTTGGCAAATTAATTTTTTTTCAATACCAAAAAATATTTTGAAATATTTTAAGCATATACTTACGCTCCAATTACTTTTATCAGGCCACCTTCTAGATAGTAAATATTTAACAGTTATTTTGTTATTGGAATAATCCCTCTACATCCCTGGCCAATTTTAATTTTTGGCCTCACTTAAAAAAAAATTTTTTTTTACCTAATACCCCCCTACTCTCCTTCCGTATATTCTAAATTTAAAATATTCGGTGTTTTATGGTTATTTTAGTAATGATCTTATCTTCCTGCTGAATTTCAGTTTTCTACCACAAAAGAAATAGTTGTTTGTTATAAGTTTTTTTAAATTTTGAGCCGCCACCACCTTTTATCCAACTTACTCTGAGAAATTTCAAATTTTAAGATGTGTTTGGTTATCTGGAAGAGTCTCCCTACCTGTCTGCAAAATTTTAATTTTAGACTTTTTCTAAAAAGTTTTTTTTCTTGTTAAAGGCTGGCCCCCTCCCCCGATTTGCCGAGCCCCATTTTAAAATTTACCAATCTTAGATATTTCTAGTTACATGTGATTATTTCAAGCAAAATTTCAATTTTCCAGGCCCAGGGGTTGGGGCAATATGGTTATGAGTGAGTTAGTGTGTCCCATGCCAATCTTCCCTTCTCCACTCTCTTAGGGGAAGAAATTTGTTAAGCACTTAAAATTTATCACTCAATTTCAAGGCATAGACTTTCATTTTAAATTTAAATTTCAAAAAATACGTCAGTGAATGTTGAAACACCTAGAGGTCAAATTTCAAATTTTAATACTTTTTTGGTTATCTGTAACTACCCTTGTACCTACCTGCCTGACAAACATCAATCTTATATCACTATGATAATTAGTTTTATAGGGCTTTGAAATTTATAAAACCTCAGACTCACCCCCATTTCACAAACTTCCACTTATATATTTCAAAGATTTAAAAACTATTTGGGTATGTGAAGCAATTCCATGTATCGGCCGTTATTTCATTTTATCTAAAATGTTTTGTTTCTGTTAATGTCCCCTAGCCCAGTCCCCCGACGTATTTCCCAGAGTTTCATTTGAAAAATTTAAATTTATCATAATTGTAAGGTTATTTATATCAAACGTTCTGGTGAATTTTAGTTTTATATCATACTGGGAAGTAGTTGTTTCAATTGGTTCTGAAAATCACCCATTTCACCAAACCCGATTTGAAATTTCATTTTTTAAGACTTAATTGATTATCTGAAATTGTACATCTACCCGCAGGTCTAATTTTAATGTCTTACCTTACCAAAATTGATTTGTCTATTTATGGCCCCTGACCCAATTTTCTGGAGACTGTTTTTGTAATTTCCCACTCTAAGACTTCTTTGGCTGTTTGTTTAGATCCCTCTACCTGGTTGCTTCTTTATATGTATATAAATATTTCAATATTTGACTACGGGTTAAAAGTTTATAGCAATTCATTTTTTAAATTATTTGGGGGGTTCTCTTCTTAACCCTATTTTCAGATACTTAAATTTGAAAAAAAGGGGGGGAGGGCTTCGGTGTGGTTCTTAAACCTTCCTGACCCATTTACATTTTCTATCACATTAAGAAGTTGTGTTTTATATAAGTTTTGGATATTTAACCCTCCCCCCGACCCAACTATTTCTTCAAAACCCCAATTAAAGTGTTTAAATGTTTAATTATTATTTAGGTATTTGGAGTAATTACAATACATTCCTGACAAATTATAATTTTCTATCTCAAATAAAAATGTGTTTCTTTATTAATAAAGCCCCCCACCCCATTCCATAGTCCCATTTTTAAATTTGAAATTATCATACATTATTGGTTATTTAAAGTGGTACCTCTACATTCCTGACAAATTTCATTTAAGGTTATTTAGAGTGGTACCTCTACATTCCTGACAAATTTCATTTATCTTGGTTGTATGAGAAGGTCCTTGTATCTTCCTTCCAAATTTCAGATTTCTAGGATGTTCAGAAGTATTCAAGGACATGACCTTTCCTTTATATTTAAGATACTATGAAAATCAGGGACCTTATCTCTGTCTGTAGGGAGTCTGCCTACTTTTCAAAGATTCCTGAATTCTGAGTTGATGTCACTTCTGGCAGTCAAAACTTTTACAAACAACAATTTGTTTTTAACTATGGTTTTCTTTTAATTGTTTTTACATTATTGAAATACAAACTTAAGAATAACCGTTCGAATTTTTTTTAAATGTAGCTTAATTAATTTGGAATATAGCGCTTTAGGCTTTATTCGGATACTAAAGTACTAACTTAAAATAAATTAATAATTTCATCGAGTTAACCCAACCCAACCAACTCATTTAATATAAATGATACAACTTTGAAAGCCATTAACAAACAAAATATAGAGATATTGCACACTTGAATTCCTAGAACCTGATGGTACTTGAGGGATTGAAGTTTTGTAAATATCTCGAAAAAGTATTCAGAATCTACACTATTATGAAAAACTTGTCTTGCTATAAATATTATTATCAAATTTTTAAAGGAATTATATGAACTTGTGTAGTAGAAATAACAAACAAAACATCACAAAAAAGGACAAGACTGTATTAATATAATAATTAATCTACATTAAAAGTGTTCCCTTTGTTGTTGAATAGACATTAAACACAAAATATAGTTTTCCAGTGGCACACAGCCTTAAACAACTTGTTCTATATTAGTTTTAAATATTTTCACTGCACATTTTTTTTTAAAGATTTGAAGACTCACATGCGGCAGTAAACTAACAGAGCACATGCGCGTAAAATAAGGGGAAATGTTTATTATGCTTTCCTCTTTGCTCACTCTCCTGCTTCCAAGTGAATGGATTGTTAGCGATACTGTCAAGTAGAAACATAACTTTGATTCCTCCAAACTACAAAAATGATTCTCAAATATCTTTAAATTGTATGCTGTAAGCCTATTAAAAATTACCATATTGTTAGAGAAAGGATAAATATAGTGCCCTTTTTTTATCATGCCAGGTCTCATGGCTCCACGAACATCTTATTAAAAAGTCGTTAAATATTAGTTATTCCTACACATTCACAATATATTTTCTATTAATAAAACTCAAAGTGCAGTGTTGTTAAGGGAAAATAGCTCTGTTGGAATCTTTCGACTTTATTTTGTAGTGAACCATATTTTGAAATAATGCAGTGTTGATTAAATATGGCGTTAATAATCAAAGTACTCACAGCAACTTAAAATAAGGTGGGGATATTGGGAACGCAAGTAAAGGCCAGTGTTTTTACAGATTTTATATTCAAACTTTTTTTGGTCAAAGTAAATCAAATATGGCTTCAATACAAACATATAGTTTAATTTTCTTCCTATCTTAACACCAAACTTTATTTAATATCTGTCAAATGTGTCCTGAAATTTGATGACAACTTTTTCTCTTCATTTAAAAAGTGTATCTTCTAAGGCCACAATGCTCGTAACAGATATCCAAGAGCTGTTAAGGTCACAATGTGAAAAAAGTTCAGTGTTATGATTCTACTGGAGCAATATTTTATTTATTTTGGCATAATAAAAAGTTTTGAAACGAACAACACAAATACCCCGGCCTTTTCTCTCGTCCCGTACATCCCTTCCTTTTCCTATTATAAAATACTTAGAACCATTGCAGAATTTGTCAATAGACAAATGATTGTAAACAAACTTCGTAGGCTGGATAATGTTGAACTCTACCGCGTCTGAAGCTTGTAACAATGTTCTTACAATCTCTCATCTTGCATCGTAGAGAAGAAAAACCTATAAAATTACAGAATAATTAAATATAATAGCTATTAAAATAATCTATAGTTTCAAAATGTACAGTTTGTCTAGTAAAACCAACGGTTTTATAGTGTACATATTGTCAGAGTATTTGCATAGATTGAGGTATTGTTGGACGTTAAATTGTCATCACTCTATATCCCAATTTATTGAATATATTACAGAATAAAATATGCATTATTGGTGACCTGAATGTTTCCCGATTCGTAATAATAGCCATTATATTATTTAGAAAAGATGTATTGGGCTATGTTATTTTATCAGTTTTCTGAATAATTAATTTGATATAGTTTGTTTTATGGCTGACATTAGGGTCACACCGATATATCGCAGGAAGTTTTGGCACCGTTGTTACATCTGGTGGTATGAGTAAATGGCATTACAGTCCAATACCACATGGAAAAATAATAGCATTCTACGAGAATGTTGCCTCCAAGACTGATCTTTTTTTTTTGAGATATATACTAATATATTTTCTTTTCAAACCAATCTTCCTATGTATTTGAAGCGATTTATGTCTGGTGAATAAACTTACAAATCACGTGCGTGACGTAACACGGATCGTTTAAAGAGCTAACGAACCATGCATATCCTTAAAGTAAGAAGATAGATATGAAACCAAGTCAATAATGGTCATTTGAAGGCAGTACGATTATATTTATTAATTCAAATAATTAACACTTACTGTGAAATTTAAAAAAATATATCAGTATTTTTGAAAAGGCCTTAGTATAAAAAAACCTACTGTTTAGAGAAAGAGAGATGTGATATTTCCATTTTGAAATAGACACAGAGGGAGGGGATGGGTGGTGTTTGTTGGTGCAGTGGGTAACGAGTGGGGGGAAACATAGCTCGTCCCAATTAAGGAGATTAGTAAAACTAGACAACATGGCTCGTCTCCATCTTTTCATATCACTTCAGTAGAAATGATCATGTGCGACATGTAGTTAAACAACTGGGCTAAATCGTTCTTCTTTTGAAGAGTGATAAATTTAATAAACATCTCAATTTATCGAGTAAGTGGCGGTGCGTGAATAGAAAGTGTGGAGCATATTTAAAACACAATTTGTGAGTTTTCGTCTTGCTTTGTTTTTACCTGATCTTGGCTTTTTGATTGCAACTAGATGTCTAAGGTTTTCACATTTGCCATATTCTAGGCGAGTCTAACGGTAGTGTCATAACAGAAAGTATGACCATCACACTTATGGGCCTTACCACGAGCACATACTAGAACGACAAAATGTAAACGCTGCTTCCAGACACAAAGCCACTGAAACATTAGCGAACAGCCATTGGCAATCATTTGATCATGTGTTGATGAAACCTTGGTTCTACGGTTGAAAGATGTAAAAAAATTATAAAATGTATATATGACGCGAGAAGGAAGGTTATGCCAAAACTTTCGATTAACACCAATGAAGCTCCCGCCGCAGTTTCTGAAATGTATCCGCTAACCAAGAGAGTTGAGAATTTTGTTCTTGTGAATAACTCGGTGGATAGTTTGTTGATTTTTATAACTCCTTATACTCTTAAGTTTGTAAAGGACTCACAAACTTTATATTGATGGAACATTTGAATAAGCATAGAACCCGAACGGGTATTAAGACAAGGTGCTAAATAAAAAACAACCATTTGAATTAGGTTTATTCCATAAAATATTTCTTCTTCATGAATATCTTAACTTATTTTGTATCCCCTTGATCTCTAGCCTATTGAAAAATAAATCAGAATTAACCTTCACAATCAATGAACATTGTTCAGAATTTCGTCGGCCCTTACAACCTCGTGAGATCGTTGTGGTCTTTGAACAAGCCATTCTCAATGCTGTGAGAATCATTTGGCACAACACTAAAGTTTTCAGGTGTCACTTTCACTTGACCCAAGCTTGGTGGAGGTTGGACCAAATGCTGGGTTTGTCCACATATTACAAGGCTACAAATGAGGCTGGACAATGGTGTTATAGTCTGCTTTCCTATATTTGTCCGTTTGTTTTGTCTTTGGCCTGCTACCTGTGGCGTCTACTAATGAAAGCTTAGCAGAGTTCATGGCCTATCTAACGGTCACATACCTCTCTCGTGAAGCTACCTTTCCACCAACCGTCTGGGCTGAGTCTTCTGACACGCTGACAAGTACTACCAGCGCATGTGAAGCTTTCCACTCGCACTTGTGGTGGGATGGAAGGGGGCGTGAGAGAAGGTCAGTGTTTTTATAGTTTTTATGGCAAAACTTAAATAGATATTGCTCCAGAACAGAGAGTTTAATTTTCTTCACATGTTGATATCAACAGTTCCTGAACTGTCCTGAACTGACTGATCGGTTATGAGCATTGTTGCATTATCTTAGAAACTTTTTAAATAAAGAAAAAAAACTGTCATTAAATTTCAGAACACCCTTTACAGACATTCAAAAAAAATTGCTGTCACCATGTGAAGAAAATTAAATTCTACGTTTGTACTGGAAAACCATTTTACTTATTTTGGCCAAAAAAAGGTTTTGCCATAAAAACTGAGAAAACACTGGCTTTTTCTCGCGTCTCCTTCCGTCCCACCTCAAGCGAATCATTTTTTGATTCTCACCCTTCAATCTACCGCACTACCTGTTACCAACAGATCATTGCTGAATCAGTAAATATAAGGATCAAAATCTGTAGCTACAAACAATGTTTCATTGCCAACTTAAAGGAAAAATTTAGAAAATCTGTGCTCGACTTCAGAAATTTTCATGTTAGTCTAAGACAAAATTGTGTAAATTTTGGGCAAAGTGGGTTGCGTTTCAGGCAAAATTGTATTGAGTAACTTTTACTGCTGTGAGGTAGTACAGGTAGAGGTGAAAATTTTCCAGGAAATTTTGAATAGGAAAATTTTCCGCAGTAGTGGCTTGCGGTGGAGGGGTTAAATTGTAGAGGAGGCACCTAGAGCCTATTATACTTCAAAATATACTATGTTAACAGATGAGGGGATTATAAAGAAGGGGGAATGAAGCTGGGGAAGGAGGAGGGGTAGTCAGGAAGCACGGCGAATAGGAGGGAGGGGGAAACAAATGTCGGGTCAACATTAAATTTATTTTAATTAACTTATTTAATGATAAAAAATGAAAGTATGATTTATGAACATAGTGCGTCCATAAAGGCTCGAATTCATTGGTTTCTCTACTAATTTTTTTACTTTTTTACTTACTACCCGTTTGGGTTGTAAGCCTATGTACTAACTACTCTAATGTGTTAGGGATGAGGAAGGTTTAATTTAGAGGATTTGCACCCGTGAGAGTGGAAAACTATTTAGGAAAAACCACCCTCAGTGCAACCAACTGGTATCGAACACCGATCTCCCTATCACCGGTAGTCTAGTATATTCCGAGGGTGACGCCTTAGACCATGTGGCCACCAAAGTTTGTCCCTCTATTTATAAAATAAAGATTTTATCTGTCTGTTTATCTGTCTACCCTTTCAGAACTTTTTGCACCTCTTTGCCCTTTTTATCTTTTTATTCCTTTTAACCCTTTTGACCTTTATATCTTTTTTATTAGATTTACTTTTTGACCTTTTCAACTTTTTTTACCCAATTTTTGTCCTCTTCATAATTTTGTCAACTTTCCACATTTGTTATTTTTCCTTATTGCCCTTTTTCCCCTTTACATTCTTTCATTTCCTTTAATCCCATTAAAATTTTTTAACCTTTATACTTATCTTTTTCATCCCTGTATTAAAATTTTTTTATTTTTTTAAATCTTTTTGCCCTTTTTTGCACTTCTTACACTTTTTTAATCATTTTACTCTTCCTACCCTAAAATATTTATCCCGGGAAAAGCC
This sequence comes from Timema bartmani, assembly GCA_902151455.1. Lineage (NCBI taxonomy): Eukaryota > Metazoa > Arthropoda > Insecta > Phasmatodea > Timematidae > Timema > Timema bartmani. The sequence continues at coordinate 46,518 of CABFWB010004172.1, forward strand.
GAGTATTTCATTGTTAGTTACCTTTTCCATTATTATAATTATTATTATTATCCTAGGTCATAAACGACAGCAGCTATGAATCTCTCAGGACTTGTAAGAGCGGCCCTTTGATACCCCAGATGGACCAGTGTTGGTAGGAACCCCACACCCCCACATGAGGTTAACACTCCAAACCACTATAAATACACCTTCCTTTTCATAAGGAAGACTTTACTCGACATTTATCATTTTAAGTGACATATGTATTCACTAAGCCAAGTCAAGCAAGTCCCGTCTTTTACTGACTACCACTCTACTCGGACAAATGCTCGAACCCCGCCTTACCATTCCATTCCCAGCACCTCTCTCGCTATGATCACCAATGACCGTTGGCTGTCACCTAAATCGTCATAAACATGTGAGTCTCTAAAACCGTTTTTCGATGCTTGGTGAGGTTATAAACCTATAAACATTTATATATTTGAGGAGGAAAGGGCTAACTAAAAATATACTCATTTTAAATGAAGTGGTAGCTGCCTAATTTCATTCAACCGCCACTTCAAAATGGTTATTATCTAAAAATTTGACCATGAAAAACCCTATAGATCCAAACACTTAGTGGTGTATTGGACTATGGAAAATAAGATATTAAATATTAAATCATTAATCTCTTGGGGATTTTTTTCACCCCATCACTTCTTGTGTTTTCTTAACATGCACAGTATAACATAGATGAAAAAAGAACTAACTTCATATATCTACATTTTTAGTACATTTAGTCCAACCACATCACTCCTTATTAACACTTTATTGACATGTATATTTTAGTGGAATGTTGGACTAAGACAAATAAAATATTTAATATTTAATCAAGTTTATCTTAAAAGTAAACAAAAATCCAGAAGGACTCCAGTAATCCTTACGTGTACATTCTAAAAACAAATATTCTTCACCTCTCATATTTGAGGAATAAGAACTTTAGACAAATATATATGGTCCTAAGAAAATAAATCTTATGGTACAGGAAAAGAAGGTAAAACCAAAAACCTTAACCTCCTTAGCCCTAGCTCAAACCCTATACCTCATCCTCCTGCCTACGTCACTTCTACCGATGAGGTCATAAAAACCACAAATTTTAACAAGGTGAGCTCACACGGACGGCTATACTTTGAAAATGAACTCCTTTTCTCTTCCTCTCTTACAACTTTTACCTTATTCTCTAAATATCTACTTTTAATCATTTTACACTTAAAACAATCGTGAAACAAACATACATTTGATCGTAAAATATTGATCAAACCAGACATCCCACAACATTCAATCATCATTATACTTAGAAAAATATAATCTTTAGTTATGGTTCATGTCATATATCATACTAGTGACCTGCCATATTTATAACATATTTGATTATTCTCCTTCATTGATACATAAAATACATATTTTAATCATAAATCTTGATCAGACCTCACATAATAATTAATATAGTCATGGATAATATTTATTAATCAATTGATAACTTTCCATCGATAAGAAACAAACTACAAAAGATCTCAACAGACTTCAAAATACTTCAACATACTTCAGAAAGATTAGAATGGATCTGAAAGAGATATGGCGGAATGAATTGGACTGGATAGAAATGTCTCAAGGTAGGGATAGGTTGAATACATTTGTAGGTGCGTAAAAAACTTTTGAGTTCCTCATGCCATAGAGTATCTGTACAATTTGTCTCTTATTCTACCAATATCATACATGTTATAAGGAATTCATTTGTAAAATGATTACAATACGATAAAACTTAAAATAATCTTTCTTTTAAAATCAGTTTGCAAATCTAGTGATAGTGAGCTAAAGAAGAGTTCATAATTTATCAACATTTTCTCACGATATGAGTGTGCACGTCACGGCATGGTGCTGCTGGTCTCGTACTCTCAATCGGCGATGATGAACTGTCAGGATAGAATTGTCCATTGATTCCTTTCGTCAACATCCTGGAAATATTCCTTTTTAGAACTTGAAACTCGTCCTTGATGTTGTCCTCCAGGCAGAAGTTTTAGAACTCCTCACGTCATTAGTCTGAGTTCTTATAAGAGTCAGGGACTTCCAAAGTGGAGACTCGCCGGCCATGTCAGGGTTCAGAAACCCCTCATCTGGAGAACTAACACCTCTTGCGAGGCACCTTTAACCCATCATGGATGTGCCCTTCGATCGTAGCCACGCAAATTAAATGCGCAACGAGAAATTTAAGGACTGACGACCCTGTGCTTACCTTTGACCATGCCATCACCAAACAACTGGTAAAACTCCACCGCATTGGCCAGCTTCTCTTGGTGGGAAGAGTTTGCTTCTCCTCCCGTGAGTGATGGTCTCTCTCGTAAGGGCGTTAACCCCTTAAAGTAGGACAGAGGGCTAGCCTCAGAAATCAATCATAAGAGCTTTCAGCCTGAGTTACCAAGCGGGAACCTCGTGGAGGGGGCCTGACCAGCTTTCCCTGAAGGTATAACCTACCAACCGCTTAATGTGAGGTGAGTAAAGGGCCCACCTCTTCCTATCACTCCCACACAAAGACATTGCGAGAGATGTATCCATCCTTCAGTTTTAATCCTCCAAATGTTGCCCGTGGGCCTCCATGAGGAGACACTCTGCCAGGATTACCGGACAAGGAACATCACCCTGGCAAAGAGTGTAAGCATCTTGTCACGTCAAGTCAGGTCAGGGCAGTCGTGACGAACTCTAAAACATTCCAAAACCTCAGAGCTACAAGCCCTCAACCCGGTGCTACACCCCTTATTGATGAGCTGTCAGAAGATTGCTGGTAAGGTTAATTTGTTGCTGTCTGAGGTTGTAGGGCTCCCTGACTCCTTAACGTCCTCAGCAATGTTTTCAGCCCTATCTGTTAATAAGGTCACGTTTCTGTGGATAGTTTCAAAGATGTAGGGTTGGCTCCATTAGTGGTGATAGTCGAGAGGTCTAACTCGACTATGCTTTCCTCTTGGAGTATACGCTCCAGTTCATCCCCTTCTGGTTCTTGTTATTCCTGCTCAATGTCCTCAAGTTTTACATCAACATCTTCAAGTTCGACACTAGGAAATTTAGGCCCTTCAGGTGGTATGTGTCGTCTTTGTAGGACTTTAAGTTTCTTAAATTTCTTACAGTCCTTCGTCAGGGGAAGATCTACAACTAACCTGAGTCTTCTTAGTTGGCGTCCAAGAACTGCAAGGCATAGTTTCAATCTGTTGGTGTGAATATCAATTTATTTGTTGTTTATTTTACAACCTACGTCAACTAATTTCTCAAGGATTTCATGGGGATCCTTTATCGTTTTGCTAGTTTCATTGAACCTCCTTGCTTTTAGTAAGCCTACCTTAGTATTTCTGCTGTTTATTGCGATGGTACATTTTCAACGTTAAGGTTAGGATCAAGGTCATCTTAGGTTGGTAATGTCATCTACTTTACATATATTGAGTGGAAAGGTGTGTGTCCAGTTACCGGGTATTTGGTTCTCCATTAAGCCATTACTGCATATGGTAGTCACACTTCCCAGGTTTCCTGCAATTTGACAACAAATTCGAAGATCATGTTGACTATCATTTGATGAAGTCGTTCTACCATTCCGTTACTCATAAGATGGTATGTGGTTGTTTGTAATTTCCTTATTTGCAGATGACTACAGTTCTCCTTCATTAAATTATAAATCAAATTCTTAACCTGGTCGGTGAGTAAATGTTTCGGCACTTCGTGACTTAAGACGATCCCCATTATGAGTTCTCTGGTAATAGTCTACACAGTTTGATCAGCTGTGGAGACAACTTCACACCATCATGAGAAGTGATCTATACAATTGAACACATACCTTTTTCCATTGTTGGATACTGTGATTGGGGCCACATGGTCCATGGAGACTTGATCGAATGTCTCCAAAACTGTTTTATACTCTCCTAATGCACTATTATCTTTTTGACCATTTTACTGCAAGCACAAGTGACTAAACTTAATTTTATATGTCACCTACCCTTCCAAAAAATCCATCCTTTAAAATATCGTACTTTAAGTTATCTTTATCTATTGATGACAACTGAATGGTGTTTTATGATAGTGTTAAATTACATGACTTATCATTTATCTTTGAACCATTAAACTCAGCTTGCTCTCTTCAGTGAATTATACAGTTAATCCTTATAAAAAGAGAATTTTTGTAAATTTACATTTTTCAAATCTAAACTATTAATTTTTACAATAATTGTGAATTTCCTGTACTTGTCGTAACACCTCTTTACCTACTTAAGATACATATACTACATATTAAATTTTATCTATATTTAGTTAACTTAAATCATCAGCATGTGATATTTTTAAAACAGGCTTATGTGTGACTGTAAAACCCAATTCTTGTAGTCTTAATGCCCATCGGGCCGAACGTGTTGATGGATCTTTTTAAATTATATGTTGCTTGATTAGTTATCAAATCAAATTTCCATCCGCAAATATAATATCCAAGGTATTTAGTTGCCCAGACCATGGCAAGCAATTATCTTTCGTTGGCCCTATAGCTACGTTCAGATTGGTTTAATAGCCGTGACGTTCTCCGATTGCTGTTACAATTGCGTCTGTCACTACTTCGAATAGTTGTTTCAAGTTCGGGTATCTTAATGCTGTATCATTATAAATCACATTTCTAAAGGTGTTAAATACTTGTTGACATTTCTTGAAACAAATAAATTTTTAATGTAAATTCGTAATTTCAGTTATTGGTTTTGCTAATTTTTAAGCGTCTATAATATCCTGATAAACCAAAAAATAATATTATGTCCTTTACGTTACGTGGTGTTAGATAGTTACGTATAGCTTCAACCTTCATTTTTCTCAATACAAATGTATTTAGCCTAGTTACCTATTTTTTTAAACTCAAATTTGATTTAAAATGGGGCTAATTTAATTACATAAGAAAGTATATACCAATGGCGTACTCTGAGAAAATTAATAGGTATGCTGTACTCTAGAAGTTGCGGGGGAAATGTGGGGGCCGAGGACCCTCAACCACCGTTGTCCAAGAACGTCAAGGGATTATTTCAAGGGAAATATTTGAAGATGGTTGCTAATAGAAAAGTAGTTCTGCATCCCAGATAATCTGGAAAGACTTTTCAAATACTCTGGAAAGACTTCCCAGAAAATCTGGAAGCACCGGGAATCAAGCCCGGGACCTCTGGGTCCGTAGCCAGAACCTCTGACCACTAGACCACAGAAGCGGTCCTCAAATAATTGTAATGATATCTACATGGTTAGAAATTTAAGTAAATATTAATGTCGGGGCTAAGAGAGAATGGGCACATTTCTGAATGCATAAGACAGACCCTATTCAATTAGCCTAGTGTAATTAAAAGCACTCAGTTTGCAATACTCAAAGCAAAAAATCATAGTAAGAGTAAAATGAAGTGGTACATCGATCAAGCGTCCATCAGGTCTTGGTAAGAGGGAATCAGGTTGATTGTCCAACTCACGTTGCAATTAAAACTATTTCTTAAATTCCTAACTTATCCCACACAATGCTGCTTGGAAATGAGTAATCTCTGACTAACGTAGGGGAGATTATCTCAGACTATTAGTACTTTATCGCTTCGTCATTGGTTTATTGCTGAGATATTTATACATATCTTTTCCTGTAAGCAGTGGTGCACCCAAGGGGGAGAGGGGCAAACAGAGTATTACCCCCCCTTCCCCAACACCACAAGTAATTTTAATAGAAATTTAAATAATACGAAGTATAACTAAAATATTTAGGATTGGAGATG
>CABFWB010004173.1:0-29001 GCA_902151455.1 Timema bartmani
GTGTTATGATCCCAGCTATGTATCTTTCATGGTTTATTTTCCTTAATAGGTTCCCGCTTTCTTTTTATATAAATGTGGATATTATTCATTTAAAAGTTACCTTATTTCTTCTTCTTTGCTTCACTAGTGTAATTATTAAACTTCCTTTAAAGTAAGTAATAATAATTATTTTATTCATTTTTAATTTATTTGCGATATTTAACTTTCACTTGGTGAACCAACTGATATTATCAGCACACGACTTATAAACTTACTTAAAGCCGTAACAAACTCAACATCCAGCCCTTCCACCATCAATAAATCAGTGTGAAAGGGGAAACCCACCCAGTGATACATTTTACGGCCATGCCACGAATCGAACCCGGACCCTTATATCAGAAGACAGACACGCTATCGACTGAGCTAAGATGTCTGACAATAATACATTATTTTCAAATGGTCTCATAAAATAGGCATGGTTGTGCGTGTTATAAAAATGAGATAGTTTTATTTGTTTTACAGAAATGTAAAATTACATATATATCTTAATTCCGTCCAGATCCCTATAAAACCCTTCTTGCACCCAATCAACAGAGATAAAAGATTATAATACAACCAGGAAATGAATCGAAGTTTGGATTTATGCATTCTTCACTTGACAACAGCAAAATTTTAAAACTTTAATTCTTTTTCTTAAATTCATTGCTTTTTAATTTCTCACTAACTTACAGGTAGAAAGAATATTGTGATTGTCAAAAAAATCGAACTCAAGATTTTGATGAATCTCGACGTTTCATGACCTCCCGAATCAGAAAAAGTTGTTTTTGAACTTCCCTCCGTCTGTCTGTCTGTATCTCTAACTAAAGCCTAAACTATTTTACCGATCGGGCTAAAACTTGGTATCTAGGGTTTTCATAGGGTTGCCCCGAGTGGTTTTAGAATTGAATATCTAACCCTAAAATTAAGGGTAGTTTACAGAAGGGCAACAAGAGAAAAAGTCGATTTTCTCAAAATCGGCTCTAACGATTTTGATTAAATTTCATTTAAAAACATTTATAAATATTCCAAACAAAATGGCTACTCTCAATATTTTTGAAAAATGAATTTAAGAGCTCCGGTTCGATGCGTAAGTTATAATTATTTATCGTGTCTCCGAAACTATTTGAGATATGAAATTACTTATAATTACAAATATGTAGATCTATTTATAATAAAAATATTTTATTTGGAGCATATTTTTATAAAACCAATAACTTTCAAGCTATACGCAAATATTTGAATTTTTTTACTTTTCGAACACAAAAGGTAAAGTATTGTGACCTAAAAAAAATCTAACCCAAAATGTTGATTGATGTAGACGTCTCATTACACCCCATATCCTAAAAAGTGGTTTATGCAATGACGTTTGTCTGTCTGTTTCGCACTAAAATTAAGAGTAGTTTAATAAAAAGCGAAAAGAGAAAAATCGATTTTTTCAAAATCGGCTTTAACGATTTTGATTAAAATTCGTATCTAGGCGTTGATTAAGATTATAAATAAACTGGCTATTTTCATTTTCCTATGAAAATGACTTTTAGGGTACTTTACAGAAGTGGAAATTACCGTATCTCCGCAACTATTTGAGGTAATAAATAACTTATCATTGCAAAATTGTAGTACTATTAAAAATAAAAAACTTTTATTTGAAATATATTTTTATAAAACCAATAATTTCTGAGATACTGGCAATATATTAATACAATTTTGTAAGCTTTAGTTGTAAAAATATACTATTCAAGTTTTAACGCAATAATTCTCTAATGCCATAGAGTAATTTAAATACAAGTAAGTCTCTCAAAAATGTATGTTATTTGCCCTTTAACCTCTTTGGAGAAATGTTTGTACAACAATGATCTATCTCCTTCATTTTAGACTCAAATCAATAAATACATTTTTTATTGGTCAAAATTTATAAAATAAGGAATTTAATAGCAATGCGATGACCTGATGATGTGCAACACCTAATAAAATGTTGAAATTTTAAACGGAAGTCAAAATTTTAATACGAAGTGTTGACCCTTGTGGACCCAATATCGATATTTTTTATTGGTCCATACATACAAATGAGTACATTAATTTTTTTTAAATTAAAATTATAAAATTTAAAACCGGGACTCAAAAAAGTTTTACGTAAGTATAGTTCAATTTTTAACTTGGGTTTGCTAGTGTATATTATTTCATTTCACATATATTACGAGTTTTGAGTAAATATCTCCATTTTTAAAATATAGAGCTAGAAAGTCAGTGCGGAGTTCCTTACCATTAAAAAAAAGTAGATTGCATAAAAAAGCACCGTGATGTGACGACTTGTTCGAATTGTATTACCTTCCTAAGTTGGATGCTATCCGTATGTTTGGACGAGCTCTTATGAAGTAGTACAGGGGAAAAGGGGTAAAATTGCATAACACACATTTTCCAGGAAAACAACTTTTATAACTCAAACCCGTACCCCAATATATATTCCTTGTTTTAAATTTATTTAAATATGAAAAATACCTCTTTAAACCAAAATATAAAATTAATTAAAAAGGTGCTAATGAGGTGGGGATGTAGGAAGCAGAATTTATAGGAAGTGTGCCCACATTTGCGTGGGTATAGAGTGGGAAACCGTGTAAGGAAGACCACCCTCAGTACACCCGACCCTGATTATGATATCCCCTTTATGGTCAGTCTAGTCTATTGCTAGAGTAGCGCCTTAGACCGTGCATACACCGAAAGGAGTTTCATTAGTTTTTTCACTCCTTCAATTTAGAATTACATTAAACCCCATTGCAGACATTATAATTTCTGTTGACAAAGTGTGATTACCGGGATTTGCCCCCAGACCAAATAATACGTCATATGACCCCCTAATCTTTAGACAAGACGACCAATTTGACTCTAGCCGTCATCGAATGACAACGTCACTCATCGGATCCTATACGTCCGCTGTCCCACTGTATGATAATCGTTATGCGTGACGTCAAATGGGGGTGGTAAAGAGGGATAAGGGGTAGGTCGGAGGGGCCTAATGGACAACAGGTTAAATTTCATTAATCACGCCTCATCCACAAGCCCTAATACCAAACAATAACCGCGGCCGTTGCGAATTTCGAACTAATTTGTGTATCGTCTCGTATTCTGACTGGTCATCCCTTTGCAATTGCAACTACCATTCCCACATCTCCCTATCGCATTATATACCCCTAAACCCACCATCATACAATCCTTCATACGACAAGTTGCACATTTTGAACGATAAATTAGTAGTAATTGATGAGTTTTGGGTGTGCAATGTTGGATACAATTTACGTATGCTGAATTTCAATTTTGAATGGGATCCTGTTTTTTTTATTTGTGTGTATTTTTTACTAATCAAAATTTGACCTTTTGTTTAGCTAACAATTGAAGTCATGATATTTTTGAATATTTTAATTTTTCCATAAAAGTATAAGACCTTTAAATATACATCTTTATTTAAAACTAATTTATTAGTTTAATTTCGCCAAACAGAAATTAAGGGAATTTAAATAGGAACAAAAAAGTTATAGTGTTTAAAAAACATTCACAATCTGGTTTATTAAATTAAAATTATTAAATGGTTGGGTTGTATATTTAAAATCTTAATGTATATCAGATAAATATAACACTAAGCTAAATTCAATAAACATATTTACCAATTTTAGAATCTTGTTTAACATATTGATCAATATATGTCAATTACGTGTCATTTTCAGTAGAAAATTGACTAACCTTCTAAAATGATAATCAGTTGTACGATTAGAATATATTACTTAAAGTAAACAAATTTTTTTGTAGATTTCAAACATTCTTAAACTTCTTTTTTTTTATTAAAACGTAAGAGGAAACATTAGTTTAAAAAAAAATCACAAATATTAAGTTGGATGCTTTGATAACCCTGTTCAAATTTTATAAAAAAGTGTTCACAAAAAATTACCATTTATGATAATGAAATAAATTTGCTTTAGGGCTAAACTATACCTTTGGCCAGGTGGTCAAGAAAGTCACCAATAATTTATTGGTTTCAATTATTTTTTTCGTAAGCTCTATTCCTTGTGTGTTGATCATTAGCTCACTACCTATTAGTTCCAGGACAGCTAATACACTTCCTACAGCAATGACTGATCCCTTAATATTTAGTGAAACTAACCAATCACTTAAACAATGATAAAGTTTTGTCCCTTTTGGTACTCAAACCATGGAACCTCAAGGTCAGCAGGCAGACAAAAGGTCATTGAACAGACACAAGGTCATTGGGTAAATACAAGGTCATTGGGCAGATACAAGGGCAGTGAGCAGATACAAAGCCAGTTGGCAGACACAAAGCCAGTAGGCAGACACAAGGTCATTGAACAGACACAAGGTCATTGGGTAGATACAAGGTCATTGGGCAGACACAAGGTCATTGAGCAGACACAAGGGCAGTGAGCAGATACAAGGCCAGTGGCAGACACAAGGTCAGTGAGTAGACTCAAGGTCAGTAGGTGGACAAAAGGTCAGTAGGCAGACCCAAGGCCAGTGAGCAGACACAAGGCCAGTGAGCAGACACAAGGCCAATAGGCAGACACAAGGCCAGTAGGCAGACACAAGTTCAGTAGGCAGACACAAGTTCAGTAGGCAGATACAAGGTCAATAGGCAGACACACCTCTGACTGAGATTATAAAATTATTGGAAGCCTATAAGTAAACAACCAAATTTAATAAACATCGAATAAGAAGCTGTGTGTTAATTTGTAACGGTCAATATCTTAAGTTGGTTTGTAAGTCGTATGGCGATATACAGAAGCGGATTCAAGGGGTGTGGGTCAAAGTTTCAGTTGACCTCCTGTGAAAGTTAGAAAATTAATACAAATGACAAAATGAAAGTTCATATTCTAGAAAGAAAAATACAACACATATAAATTATACCATTTAAAAAAAAATCTTTTTACGTGCAGACACTTCATAATCCGGGTTCACACACGTTTAATCAATGTTAGATATGACTCACGCAAGTGTGGACAAAATATTCGTTTTCATGTACGAATATTTGTCGTGCGTTACGAGTAACGAACTTAGTTCCGCATAGAGACGGTAGACTACCACACATCAAAGAAGACTAATAATCGCCTGAGAGCAGTTCATCCACTAATACCGAATATAGAATATATGTGGACAGCAGGAGCGGTGGAACTGTGGGAGACTCTGCCTCCCTGGAAATAATTTGTCCCTCTCTGGAATAAATTGCCCCCTCTCCCCTAGATATATTTCAAATCCTTTGATATTATCGAATATGAAATTGAAAGATGGCCTTAAATCAAACACCAAAAGATTTCTAGATGCATTATATCGTCAAAAATTTGCCGGAGAAGACCGCTTCAAATAACTACTAGACTAGAAGCATCTAACTGGCAAAAAAAAGTCAGGGGAGGAAAGCTCTGAATAGCTTCCAAGGTCATCCAAATTTCAAATGTCTATGGGAGGACAACTTCAAATAGATTTTATATGCATGTCATTTTGAAGAATTTTCAGGCGAGGACCACCCCAAATAGCTTAGTTTCTGAAATAATTCAATTTTCAAAATTTTGTCGGTGGAAGACCACTTTAAAGATTATCTTCATGAGGTATCTAATTCTCGTAAAACAAGGTGAGGATCACTCTAAATAGCTTCGAGGGGCATCCAAATTTCCAAAATTTCAAGGTAAGAAATACTTTTAAATGGCTTATAAAAGAATACAATTAAAAAAATCAAAGCAAAGACTATTCATAGTTTCTAGAGTAAACCATTTTTCAAAAAATTGTTGAAGGAGGGCCACTCCAAATAGTTTATAAAAACTATATGATTTTTATAAAATTGGAGAGGATGACCACGGTTTAAAACATACAGAAGATCAAATATGAATTAAATACTATTAAATGGCTCTAAACAGAAATCTAACATTGTAAGTAATTATGGTAGTTATAATTATGACCCCCCTATGAAAATGATCTGGATCTGCCCCTGGCGATATAGCTTTTAAATCCACCTATCTATCTGGCCAATATGCGTTTTCTCTGCAATCCGATTGATGTTTCCAGCTTGTCTTACTACCTGTCCGAATAATATAAATTTTATATTTACTCTGGTGTGTAGGAGCGTTAGAATATAGAGGAAATGTTATATCATTTGCTTGGAAGCTAAAGTGGGAAACGCCTTAGGAAAAAAAAACCCCACACGATTACACTTTTGGTCTTGAATTCAGACCTCTCCATTATCGGGGGGGAAAAACCCAGGATGGATTAGTTTTACATTTAGTACACTTCTTCACAGATACCAATCTTAGATTATTTTGTAGTTATATTTGTCGTGTTAATTAATAATAATGGCGTTTTGGGGTTACATGTTACATCGATTTGAAGCCCAGATTGTGGAAAGTTTAGTCATAACTAATGTACCATTACCCAGGGAACCTCCGAATATACTAATCGTACATACTTTCCATGGAGGATCTTTATATGTTCCGATGAGATGAAGGGATGGTGAAAGTGAATATGATGAAGACCTTAAAGATAAATTAAGTCTAAATAACCAAACCCATATGACCAAGGGAATTATTCCCCTTTCAAGAAAAATCCCCTAGTACAAGCTGGGAATTGAACCAGGGATATCTAAGCTAGAAGCCAAGGATTCTGACCATCATACCACGAGGCCAGTTTGTGTGTTAAATGTATGTTGGCTACCACATTCAAAATAATATATGTGCCCTTTATTTATTAAGTGCAAAATCGATGGCCTAAAAGAAACAATTAGGCCTATTCTTTCTTCCTTTTCTATGAAACATTTTCGCCATGAGGCCTCAAACGAAATTAATACGTGTTCGTGACTTTACCTTCATTAACTAATCACATACGTCATGTCCACAAGTGACCTGTTCAAATACTCCTTTTTACAAGTCTATAAATTAACACAACGAGTTAATCTTGAACCTTCCTTTTAACTTACATTTCTCACGATATCATTCCATTCATCATGGGCTACGTAAACGTTTGAACATTCTTTAATTTTACCTCCACCTCCGTCCCATTTTACATACTCATTCCTTTCCCCTCCCCCNATGAGGTCTGTCATATTTACCTACGTTTAGTTACCGACTGAATCTTCCTTTGTTACAAGACGCTCCAAAGTTTTGTGTATATATGTGAGTGTGTATGTCTGAGTCTCCGCCTTGCTATCTGATTATAAAGTTGAAGAAGTTCCCTGCTAAACGCCTTCAATCCATCATCCATGCTGTCATCCCCAAAACCGTCACCTCTTAGCCACCCTTTTACACCCTCCCCTTTAGATTGTACCACTCCGAACTCGTACCCTTCTCCGAAAGGCGTTAGAAACACATTTTTAAAACATATCAACGTTTCTTTTAGAAGAGAAATTACATTTTTTTCCGAGATCTCTAGAGATGTGTATTGTTTCTATACACATACATATATAACTAATATCAACAATATTGAATTATTCATAAGTTTTGAATTCAACGTAAAGGATAAATATGTTCAAGATAATTTCCCTCGACGATGGTTGTCAATTTATTTTTATTCATACTATCAAACAAAATACTATCGCTACTCAATACAATTTAATAAACTATTTTATTCCCAGTAACTGTTTTTTCTCTTATTAAATAAATGTTGTCTAATAATACAAGCATGTAAAATTTATTATATTATTAATTTCTTATCCGTCTATAATCGCAACATAATCATAACTATCCTTACTATCCTATTATTATTATTATTTATTTGAGGAATTTAACGGGCACTTTCTGACCCCGACTGATTACATCAGCACATGATTTTGTAAACTAAATCTAGAACAGACACATGATTCAGTCCCTTGGCCATTAATACATCACTGTAAAAAGAGAAACCCACATTTCACCAACGATATATATTTTTCAACAATGCCAGGAATTGAGACCAAGACTCTTAGCTCAGTAGGTAGACATGCTACCTACTGAGCTAACGTGTTGGACTATATAAGAATTTATAATTAATAACAATTTATATTTAATATATTTTGAAATCTAAAGGAAGATGTATTGATATAAAAAATAGATTAAATATGTATCATATTATTAATATCCTTCTAGATTTGATATTCATGATATACGAGAACACAAATCAAATGTCGTTACCAAAGTAGAAGTTAGATACAAGAGATTATTAAAAAAAAACACTATATTTTACAATTTTACCAATCACACATTTTAAGATAACATAAATTAAAATTGTCCTTCCAATTTTTATTTGCTGCTTATCAAATTTATGATACTATCCACAGACCCCAAATTTCATTGTTACTCTAGATGAATCTACTCTAAATAATGCAAGAACGATATATAACTTTAACACGTTTGTAGTCCTGATAAAAATTTGTATAAAAACGTCACGTTGTAGCCTACTTGATGGCAGTTGGATACTAAAATACAATATATGGATTAAATTGTTGCATCATATTATTGTAGTTTAGAGCAAATGTAAGATTAAACTATCATGAAATTTGAACCTCAGTGAGGTGTGAGACTACGTAGTTTGGGTAGCGTCAAATTAAAGGATCTACTTATAATTAGTGTACACTTCACTTAAAATGAAAGATAAGTATCCACACCTTGACGGATTACACAAAGTAATTGCTAATAAGATAGGATCATAGTTTAGTCCGTCACGGTGAGATTTATACTTTTCAGATTAAACTAAGTGAAGCAGTCTTACCTTTGTGGACTAAAATATAGCTATCTTATAAGCTCCGTACATTAAAAAAAATTACACCTGGAAATGGGACTCAAATCCGGGACCCTTAACTTAGCATGCCATACAATTTTCTAATTTTACGAATGTGGTATGTGGTTGTATCCGTAGTAAGATGTCATCCATAAACCAAGTCACACTATTGATAGGAAGGAAGGATGAGCTTAATTTATTTTAGTACCGTGTCTTACTACCCGTTCGGGTTATAAGCTAATGTAGTTGTCACGATAATGGTTTTGGGGATTAGGAAGGTTATCTTTTAAATAAAGTGTACCCGAATTTTTGTGGAAATAGAGAGAGAGAGTGGAAAACCATTTTTGAAATACCACCCTTAGTACACCCAACCGAGTTTCGAACCTCGATCTCCCCGTCATTGTTAGTCTAGTCCACTGCTAGAATAGCGCGTTAGACCACACGGCCACCGAAGCGGGTATCAAACTTATTATTATAGTTAAATATTATTTCAGTTAATTTAAAAGCAAGTTAATTATAATAGTTTCAGACTAGCAACTATTATTTGTCAATGACGCTATTTTACCACAACCAAAATATAAATAGTTTGAACCATAAATTTAGAGACAACCACGATAGTCAAAGCGTTTGTTTTAATTTTAAGATATTCATATTTATTTTTTATTGATAATTTTTAAACTATGGTTTTTATGAAACCTTTTTGCCTCACGGATAACATCTAGCTTAGGCCAGTAATAGAGCTAAATGAAATCTGGCGTCGGCTAGGACGGGGTCTTAAGGTGGAATGGAAGGGAACACGAGAAAAAGTCAGTATTTTTGCAATTTTTATGGTAATTTTTTTTTTTTGGCCAAAAATTAAATAAAACATTTCTCCATTACAAACGTAGAGTTTAATTTTCTTCACATGGTGACCTTAAAATTTCTTTAATATCTTTCAAGGATGTTCTGGAATTTAATGATAACTATTTCTCTACATTTAAAAAGTTTCTCATCTAATGCCACTATGCTCATGATGGATATTCAGGAATTGTTGATATGCATACAATTCTCTCATCACAAGAGCTTGTAGGAATTTCAACATATCAGTCTCCTCTCATCAAATTGATTTGTCTCTAACTACCTTAGCAGAATTAAAATTAATAATGGGCATCGTATGATTCCATTTTCGAGTGTAAGATTGTATAGCTGATTATTAAAGTTGATCAATATTGTGTTTCAATGTCAATATCAACCTTATAATTTGATATTAGTCATTAAAGATTGTACTTCTGTATGTATTATTGTGTAGCTTACTATTTTATAGGATATTTTTGTCAGTATCAACCATAAAGATTGAAAATAGTCACGGTATAATTTGTATTTTTGTAGACATTATTTTGTATCACTGTGCAATATGTGTCTCTCTTTGTGATTATTGTAAGCCTTTGGTCTTTATATAATTTTAAATAATTTTACTAGTACTTAAAAAAAATGGCTTTTCCATATAGCCTAATAAAATTACTGTACATGGTAAAAAGTTTGCTTGCTTCATTACAGTTTGCCATTATTCAATTTACTTTACAATACTGCTTTGCTCTTAGCTTTACTTGGTTATATTTTTTTCTTGTTTTTTTTTTTCGTTTCCCCATGGTCTATTTAATGTTTCTCATATCAGGCCATATCGTATTATCTTTTATTATTAATTCAATTGTACTATTGTGGTGACCTATTTAGGGATTTTTTTGGTTAAAACTGTTGGTCTTCCATGAATAAATAAATAAACATAGCTTAGGTTTGTAACAAAACTAAAATTAGTCTTCTGTAGGGCTGGTACAACTAGAATAAGACAATTAAAGAGTCCGTCTCAGCACCTAGCTTAAGTAGCTAATACAGCTTTAACTATACGTCACACCGTAGTTAAATTTTATGTATCCTATAGCCTATTAAAAAATAGTGGAATTTTGAACTATTTTATTAACAGTAAAATTGTAACATATGGAGCAAAATTAAAGTTTATGATTGTCATTACTGGTATTAGAGCTATTGATAACAATGGAAGGTCCAGCAAATGTTGCGTGGAGCATATTTGAACTCCACTGGCACTAAAACTTGTTATAGCACTGGAAGGCTCAGCAAGTCTTGGATGGAGCATATTTTAATTTGTTGATAGTCTCTACTGGCACTAGAGTTAGTTAGAACACTGGAAGGTCCAGCAAGTGTTGGATATAGTATATTTTAACTCGTTGATAGCCTATACTAGCACTAGAGCTCTTTATAGCACTGGAAGTTCTAAAAAGTGTTGGATAGAGCATATTTTGACTCGTTGATAGACTGTACTGGCACTAGAGCTCTTTATAGCACTGGAAGGTCCAACAAGTGTTGGATATAGTATATTTTAACTCGTTGATAGTCTGTACTTGCACTAGAGCTCTTTATAGCACTGGAAGGTCCAACAAGTGTTGGATATAGTATATTTTAACTCGTTGATAGTCTGTACTTGCACTAGAGCTCTTTATAGCACTGGAAGGTCCAACAAGTGTTGGATATAGTATATTTTAACTCGTTGATAGTCTGTACTTGCACTAGAGCTCTTTATAGCACTGGAAGGTCCAACAAGTGTTGGATATAGTATATTTTAACTCGTTGATAGTCTGTACTTGCACTAGAGCTCTTTATAGCACTGGAAGGTCCAACAAGTGTTGGATATAGTATATTTTAACTCGTTGATAGTCTGTACTTGCACTAGAGCTCTTTATAGCACTGGAAGGTCCAACAAGTGTTGGATATAGTATATTTTAACTCGTTGATAGTCTGTACTTGCACTAGAGCTCTTTATAGCACTGGAAGGTCCAACAAGTGTTGGA
This sequence comes from Timema bartmani, assembly GCA_902151455.1. Lineage (NCBI taxonomy): Eukaryota > Metazoa > Arthropoda > Insecta > Phasmatodea > Timematidae > Timema > Timema bartmani. The sequence goes on from CABFWB010004173.1 coordinate 11,598, forward strand.
TATAGTATATTTTAACTCGTTGATAGTCTGTACTTGCACTAGAGCTCTTTATAGCACTGGAAGGTCCAACAAGTGTTGGATATAGTATATTTTAACTCGTTGATAGTCTGTACTTGCACTAGAGCTCTTTATAGCACTGGAAGGTCCAACAAGTGTTGGATATAGTATATTTTAACTCGTTGATAGTCTGTACTTGCACTAGAGCTCTTTATAGCACTGGAAGGTCCAACAAGTGTTGGATATAGTATATTTTAACTCGTTGATAGTCTGTACTTGCACTAGAGCTCTTTATAGCACTGGAAGTTCCAACAAGTGTTGGATATAGTATATTTTAACTCGTTGATAGTCTGTACTTGCACTAGAGCTCTTTATAGCACTGGAAGGTCCAGCAAGTGTTGGATAGAGCATAGTTTGACTCGTTGATAGTCTTGAGTATGGTTCCCTGACTTTGAAGATGTCCGTTTTGGAGCTCTTTGAGGTGAAAGTATCGATCTTTTCTCTTGACAGATGATTTGATAGGTGTGTGTGTGTGTGTGTGTGTGTGTGTGTGTGCAGGCAACCTAGCCATCAGTGTCAGTCACCTCCTTCCTCCCCCCCCTCACCAAGACACCCACTCTCCCCCACACGATCAGTAATGACCTCACGTACGATACGAGTCGGCAACTTCTCTTGCCCGATTCAACTTTGGCCCACGTGGAGCACTGCTATAGTCTGACTAATACTTATTGACCCTTATATAAAACTCTTAAAAGGTTCGGTTTTTTGTAGAAAAAAAAATTGTAGAAAATACCTATTTTTAAAGGCCTAAATTGATATTTTACTTTATTATGAGTATAATTTTTATATATAATTATCACCAGCTTAAGTAGCTAAACGGTAAAACGCGTTTTGTTAGACTGGGCTCGCTGATGATTGGGAAATCGGAGCTTGAATCCCAGTCGTGTCTACTGAGGGTGTTCTTTTTTTCTTAAATTGTTTCGCCCGCTCTCTTTCACGCAAATCCGGGAAGATTACCTCTAAAATGCTTCCTTCCTCATCCCTAACCCACTATAGTAATTATCATAAATGTGTATAGCTTTAACAGATAGTAAAATATGGTGATAAAAAAAGTAACCATTTAAAAGGGGAGTTTTTTTAAAAATAAATCTTCATCTCTTAACACCCGTCAATAACACAAATTATTAATCTCACAAGCGTGGCTACCAGCATTACTGAGCACGTGGGATGTTCCCTATTTCACCGTTGAGGTAAATGCAGGTTTTATGAAGAAAAACTTAATATTCGTTCTCTCTCTTTTAACTGTTGACAAAACTCCTCGCTCTCAGTTACGTCTGAAGGTGGTGGTGTGCTAGGTTAAGAAAGACCTACTGGAAACCTCGACTAACCAGCGTTGCAAGACTTGTCTTATATTCAAGGTAAGAATGACCACAAGAAAAAACAAGAGAATGATAACGTTGTTTCCCAATAGTAGCCATGCAGTTCCCTCAGAGATGATATTCAGTGTAGGACTCTTTTATTAGCACTGCATCTTACTACTCATTCGGGATATATGTCCATATATTAATTACTATAATGTTTTAAGGATTAATAAGGGTGAATTTAGTGGAAGTGAGCCCACATTTGCGTGGAGAGAGAGTGAAAAACTATTCTTTATGCATCCAACTGGGATCGAACCCTGATCTTCCCATCATCAGCAGTCTAGTTTATTGAGGGAATAGCCCCTTAGACCATGCGGCCAACTAAGAGGATTCTAGGACGTAGAGTAGTTGATCAGAAATTTATAAAAGCCAGAAACTAAGTGGGTTTATAGCTTCACTGGGTGGAGCTTCAATAAGAGAACAAACAGGAGAGGAGGAGAATCCAAATGCCATTACAATTTTGTTTTGACCCCCTCCCCCCCCCCGATTCACAATGGTTGACCTAATTGGTCTTGGGTTAAAGCCTTTACCTCAAGACCCGATGATCATAGGTTCAAACCTAGCCAAGGTCAATAGATTTTTTTTTTAGAAATAAAAACCCGTGGCCCAACTTTCTTCGAAGGGTAAATAAAGCCGTTGGTCCCATGACTACTGTGGCATGTAAAGTAATCCTGGAAAGTGTGTGAAAATATATTTCCCGAAAAATTGGTGGACTCTTTCGCTCTCGCTCATATACATTCTCTTGTGATGATAATAAACACAGAAAAAAAAAAGGTTTTCTTTAAATTCCAGTAAACACCAAACGCATGTAGGCCTACTATTAAATGATTTATTGATATCTAACATAAGTGCAACATCTGATTGGTTCTATCTTAGCTGACTACCCTTAAACTCGTATAGTCTAATGTGATGGTTGGGGCTCATATTCTAGCCGGGTGTATTGAGGATTTTTACTAATGTTTTTACACTCTTCCATCCACGCAAATTTGAGTACTTTTCCTCTAAGTTCTACCTTATTCTTCGTTGCCCTATTAGTGTAATTATACCCCGGGTGGAAAATAAGGGGCAGCTCATGAATTAAAGCGTTACCAGGTTAGGATGCTTTTTTTTAAAGGTATTTAACGTAAATTTTTTTAACCGACTGATTGTATCAACACAATATTTATAAACGAACTTAAATCTAGAATAAACACAACAACCCGTTCTCCATCCACTAGTTAATTACTGTGAAAAGCGAAATTTACATTTCACCAATGATATCGCCGGATATCGAACACATGACTATTAGATCACCACGCATACGTGCTAATTACTGAGCTAAGGCGCCGTCTTTAAGTTAGCATACGATAACTAAACAAATGGTTCTCATAAATCTAAAAAAAAATTCACATCCCTCTAACTTTTACTTAGTTCTAAAAAAAAAAGGTTCACAGAGCTTAAAACATAAACATTCTTATTTAACAGATTACTAGAGACGCCTTTTAAGCAACCGTGCAAGGTTATGAAGTTGTTAAACAGATGTTAATATCTCAAACTGGTGTGCAGTCATGACAACCAAAACACTGGGAGGATACGAGACGTTCTCTTTCTTTGTTTATTAGTTCTTATTCTAGCCAAGGAAACTTTGTTAGTTCCTATATAATATGATAAAGGAGGGGAGGGGACGAGAGAAAGATAACTGGAACCTTAGAACGCTCCGGAAATAGATCAAAACTGTCCGAACAAGCTGCAAACGTTAAGACTATCAAGAACGAACATGCTGTGCATTCACTTTATCTCTCTCTCTCTCTCTTTTTCTCCCAGTTTAATGGTTGAACAATAGATTTCTACTCGCTGCTCAAGAGTTGAGAGAGTGAGAGAGAAAGGCTATCCCACTGTATCTTCCCCTCATTCTATCTTGATATTTCTTCATCATTCCATGTCTCCTCCTCTGTGTGTGTGTCTCTTTCCTTTACGTAAGTTCGGTTTTTTTTTCCGATGGAATTGTTGAGGATAGAACCATAAGAGTGAATTTGTCAATACAAAGGATCATTTTTGATGACAAATCTCCCTGATAAAGTCCGTCTAAATCGGTAACACGTCACCTACTTATGAGTTAATGGCCCCAGGTTTGATTCCCGAAATGGCCGAAAGATAATCACTTTTCCGTCAGAGCTGGTGGGGATAAAGCGATAGAGCGAATTTGTTACATGGAAACACTTTTAAACCAATTTTACTGATAAAGTCCAATATCTTATCTCAGCCAGTAGGTGGTCTGCTTACTGAACTAAGGTAACCAGTTAATTTAAATTAGTTGAAAACTGATATCTAGACACGGGAATTGAGCCCAGGACCTTTGACTTATTGTACCAATGCTTTACCATTGAGCTATCCAATAGTTGTTTAGGAGTCAATGTCCAAATAATTTAAATTAGTTTAGTTGAATCGTAGTTTCTTCCTTGCGGACATTCCCGGATTTACAATGGCTGGCAACCTTTATGTTGATATTAATTATTGTAAATTCGCTTTAATTACATACATACACAACTAATCACGCCGTTCCCTTATGGGGTAGGCAATAAACTGGGAATATAGCAAAAAAAAATTCTATATGTCTTAATCCATCCTCACTAACTTTCTCCACACTTCCCTATCCTCGCATTCTCACTTTGCTTCAACAACATCCATACATAAAGTCATACATGCTCTTTTATTCTTACAACTCTTAATGTTTCTCTTTTTCACACATTCGTCTACAGCATTTAACCACGTCTTACATGGCCTACCCCTTTCTTTTGATCCACACACTCTAACTTCATATATTTGATTCAACACTTGATCCACACTCATCCTCTCAACACGCCAAAACCAACGTTAGATACTTCTTTCATATTGAGCTATTAGGTCCACTTTAAAACCGCACTCCTGCAGCATCCATTCATTACCGACTTTGTCCATAAGAGTTTTCCCGCATACATTTCTTAGATATCTCATTCTAATAGCATTATTCTGCTTTTGTGTTTCTCATGACAAACCTACGCTTCACACCCATAAAACAATGTTGGCGTTGATACACTTTTATAATGTATATTTTATAATGCATATTTGCCTCTTTCGATACTACTTCAGGTGACCTGTAGGTCCAGGGGTAAGATGTCAGGTTTCTGTGCTGGGGGTCCGGGGTTCAATCCTCGGTCCCGGCACAGACCTATCTGATTGCCAAACCCTTCCTTCACCTCTGACAAGACGAGTATCACAACTTGTGAATGTGTGGAATACCAGGCCTCCACCGTGGTTCGGATTCCACGTTAAACTGTAGATCCTCCATTTCATCTCACAATCACCCTACCATTTCACCTTAGCGTAAGTGCGTATAAACCGAACGTGGTGATGATGATGATGATGATAATAATAATAGTTCATTCTTTGCAATAGTCCACATACATCCATTTACTTTCCGAAATAAATTCACTTGTATGTCGATTTCACAATCAATTCTTTTTTCATGGAATATTCTGTTTTTAATTACAATTTAATTTCAATTCTATTTTAATTACAATCTTGTATTGACTTCTTGGAAGCATAACAGCCCTCCAGAGTAGCATATGGCTGTGGTAACTGATAGTTCACAATACTATTGGTCGCTCATGTGTAGCTGTCAGTTCCAACACAACCATCACAGACTCTGCCTTAAACTATGCCATTTTTCCAAGTGATATTAATTGATTGAGTCGTGGTCTCCATAATGGACAGTAGGGCAATTACAATGATTTGCAACAATTAAAGGACCCAGGTTTGATTCCTTTTATGTCAGAAAAATTGTATCTTCAAGGAAATTATGGTTACCCCTCTCACAGTGATAAAATGATTGCCTGGGGAGTTGGTGTTGTGCTTGTTCTAGAAATAAGTTAGTTTGTAATACTTGTGTTTATATAATAAGTTCACCCAGAAAGTGAACGGTAAATACCCCAATCCACTAAGCGCTATAGTTCACCGCAAAAAATTCACTTTATTTTTCCGTTTTTTACATATTACTACCCGTCTGGTCTATCAGAGTTTTTACATTAATGAGGAATAAAGAAATTATAATTCAGATTAAGAGTATCCACACTATGCAAAAGGAGAACAGAAAATATTTAGTTAAAATTCACATCAATACAGGGTTTTGAACTATGACCTCTATGTAATTGTCAAACCAGATTAAGACAATAATGGCTCTAACTTCTTATTCATTAATGTCCCTTCTGAAAAATTAAATGGGGATAGTCCGGATAGATAATACAATTAGGTGCAGTAAAATATCAATTCTAACATGGCTAATATTGATAGTGTGGCTAAGAATAACCAATTTCACTACTCCAGAAATTATTCAGTGAAACGTCAACTAAATTAAGATGAGTGCCCCAAATTATTCACTACTTCAAAGATAAATTAAATATTTGTCTGGAGGTAAATGAAAAGTAGCCACAACTAAATGATCGCCTTCCATAATCCTAGGCTAGCTTCGTTAAATAAACATTTGGGAAAATATGTCATTTATTTAAACGCTGTATTTAACGTGAATTTTCTAAACATAATTATATGTGCACATGAATTGACAACTGATTTAATTATCTAACAGACAACACCTGGTCTTCCAATCATACACTTATCACTATACAAACAGGAAATCTCAGTTTCATTAATGATACATTTTTGGCCACACTGGGAATAGAACCATGGCCCTAGGATCGGTAAGCAGATGCACTATCTACCTAGCTCTTTGCAGCCCAGTGTAGACATATGGTTACGTTGTTTTTTATGATTAGTTTTTTTATATATTTTTATCTTTAAAATGGTTACATATTTTTAAAAAATATCTTAACGAAAAATTGTTTGTACGCTATAGGGCTAGATAGATTTTTAAATGAATTTCTAAGAAAATCTCTCTTAGAATTCACCTTAGCTAATTTAGGCTGGAAAGGATATTAAGGTGTCGTTGGACGTAAAATAGAAATAGATCAATGGAAGTAGAATATAAAAAAACTTCATTAAGTAAAGTACCTCAGCTACCTCTGACACCGTGGTTTTCAACCTTCTATCGGTTGCGTTCTCAGACATTCGTAAACACTTTGATAGGTAAATCAAATACTACAAGAATTAATTAATTAACCATTTTCCCTCTAGTACAAGTGTTTCTTCACAACTAATTACTTAATTAAGGGAAAAAATTGTGTTTTTTTTATTTAAAATAAAATCACTTCTTCAAGCTTATTCAAATATTTTATATGCGAGGCTAAAAAAAAAACTTTTACATGTAACTTATTCGTATATTATTTTTAATTCAGGTATAAAAAATAAAAATAAGAAAAGAAATTAAAAAAAAAATTATATTTTACTAAAACTACATGCCTAATGAAAACTCTGGGATTGTTCCATTTTTTTTTGTATTAGGCTCAAATCAGTATATTTTATTTATCACCGTGGCCTACTAAATCTTCAGGTTATAAACATATGTACTATAACGTTAATGAGCTAGAGATGAAGAAGGTTGAATTTAGAGGAAGTGTAACCACATTTACATAGAGGGAGAGGGGAAACAATTGAGGAAATACCACCCCGAGTACATCCACCTATAATTAGTACGAATATCGAATTTTTCGATAGCCATAGGATTCTAGGTATTTGATGATTCGAACGTCCCATCTCTAGTTTTTTTTCATCGTCTTTCAACGCGAATGTTAAGACATTTCCAAAAAGTTGTCCCTTCCATCACTACTCCCATATAAATAAGCCGTTAAATAGCCTTTATCCTCACAGCCGGTTACGTGAATAAAGGCATCAGTATCACCTTTTTTTAAATTTCTTGGTAGCCATAAGTTTTTAGTTTCGAATCCCAGCAAAATAAATTTAGATTTTTAAAAATGGAGTCTCACGCTACCTCCATGCAAATACTTGAACATTTTATTTAAATTATCCTTTCATCATCCTTACCTCAATAGAATAAACACATGAATAGCCTGCTAGACGAGAATTTAAAAAAAAAGCAAATTGTGCTAAAACTAATGTGCTAAACTTATGACTGTACGTTGTCAGAATTCGAACACAGAACTATTGAATCAGAACCTAAGCCCACTATCGAGGAATTAACTCTTTTAAATACCAAACAATTGGAAATGATGCCTTGGTTAGTAATTTACAGTTGGTTGCCAAAACTCAATTGGTAGCAGTTCTTAATAAATATATATAAGGGTCTCGGGTTCATTTCTTGGCATGGCCTATATATTTTTTATGGATAAAATTGTTTCTACCTTACACAGTCATGAAGTGAAGGCTGGGGTTCCGGGTGTTGTATGTGTTCTCTAATTAAGCTAGTTTGTGAGTCATGTTGTTGATATAATCAGTGGCCTCGGAAATTACATGTTAAGTACCCCACTATAGTAAAAATTTACGTTGGTCCTATAAAGTTTACGGGGGACCAGGCGCGAATCAAGGCACTTAAGGGGGCCGTTAGTCTCAGTCCACAGCGATCGTGATCACCCCGATACACCGGTCACTCACCTGCTTTTCGGACCGAATCATTTGTCTATAGGAGAAACAGACGCGCAACGCCACCCGCAGTGACTGTGACTATCCGTTGTGACGCATTCCTAGCTCGCCAATAAAACGTAAGACCGTGAATACATCCTACATTGGTTGCTTGCGGAGTTATCTTAGTTGCATTTTCATAGGAAGATACTTATCTGACAGCTAAAAAGGTCAATAAAACTATTTGAATATATTGATACGTCAAGTCATGTGAACTGAAGCTGTGACTTTTGATAGATATTGTTATTATCAATAAAATAACATTGATAATATAGTACCATATTATCAATGTTGGCCATATAAATATGTTTGTATTTTATCAAAGTTTCTTCATGTCAAGATACTATTTTACTACATACATACCTAATCGTGCCATTCCCTTACGGGATGGACAAGAATCTATGCGTATAGCTAAAAAAAAACTCCGTACTTCATCCATCCTCACTAACTTTCTACCACACTTCCCTATACTTGCATACTCCCTTTGATTCAACAACGTCCGTACACCGAGTCATACATATATTTTATTTTTAAAACTCTTAATATTTCTATTTTCACGCATTCGTCTACAACATTTAGCCACGTCTTACATGGCCTACTCCTTCTTTTTGATCCACACACTTTACCTTCATAAATTTGCTTCGTCATCTTCTCAACATACCCAAACCAACGTAAGACGCTTCTTTCATATTGACCTATCGGACTCCCTTTCAAATCACACTCCTTCAGCACCCATTCATTACTGACGCTGTCTATAAGAGTTTCTCCACATACATTTTTAAAAAGATATCTCATTCCAACCGCATTCACCTTTCTCTTGTTTTACCCGACAAACCCACGCTTCACATCCATAAAACAATTATGGCGTTAGCACACTTTTAAATAATGCCATATTTTCCTCTTTCGATACTACCTCATTCATTGCATCAGTCCACATACATCGAACTACTCTCCGAGACACATTCACTAGACTGTCGATTTCATCATCAATCCTTGCACTTTTACAGAACATTCTTCCCAGATACACAAAATCATTCATTGGTACTTTACTTATATTTATAATATTTCGTATATGTTTAAAACATAGAGCGTGATTTCTTTTGACATTGAATACCGAAGATCTATACCCTGATTTTTGTTGTGAGACCAATAGAGATAATTCAAACATATTTATTTGCTGCCAACATTGATAACATTTTTCTATTCTATTTTTGTTTTTCTATAGGTATTGATGATATATATCAAAAGTGACTGCTACAGATAACATGACTTGATGTATGAATATATTAAAATGGATTTACTAACTTTAGTAAAAAACTGCTTTTCTTCCTACCAAAAATCATACTATTTATTACTTAATTTATAAAAAAATAAAAATCATAAAAGAAATCTTATGTAATGAGGTTGTGTCAAAAATTCCAAATTTCAAAAATGTTCCCCGTTCTGCTGTAATATTAGTAAATCTTGAGGTGACAGAGGACAGACGAGGAGGTTGAATTGCAATCAAAATGTATCGTTACTCAACTGAAGGGAAAGATGGGGCAATCCCTATTGCATTCGGTCAGAGATACTCTGCCAGTTTTCAGGGTTAAAAGTCAAGCACCCCTAGCTTTGTGGCTGTGTTTGTAGTTGATCAAAGGGCCGTTGAGTTGGAGAGAACAATTAACCAGGTTAGTCTCGCCAAGTTGGGCCTGGCAACATTCCACAAACCGCCACTGGTACACTTAGGATCATAAGAAATACCACACTCACACTATGGTCTATGCACATCAATATAATCCCACAAAATTAATAAAACGCAATATACAGTCAAATTTATGATTAGGAGAAGCTTTTGTTAGTGATAAAAGCTACTAAAACTATTTTTAAACATTAATAAATCAATTCATGTGATCAACAGTTGTCGATTTTTAGAGATATAATCAGTACCCATTTAATATAACTAGTAATAAATTAAATAGTTATTCACCTGCTTCAGTGGCCACATGGTCCAAGGCGTCACTCTCGTGTTGGACTAGACTGCCGATGATGGGGAGATCGGGATTCGAATCCCCGTCGGGTGTACTGAGGGCGGTTTTCAAAAGTGGGTTTTCACTCTCCCTCCACGCAAATGCAGGTGAATTTCCTCTAAATTAATCCATCCTGATCCCTAACCCATTAGTGTAATTAGTACCCAAGCGTATAGCTCGAACGGGTAGTAACACGCAGTGATAAATATATATATATATATATTTATCACTGCGTGTTACTACCCGTTCGAGCTATACGCTTGGGTACTAATTACACTAANTTATCAAGGCTGACCACACAAACATTTTTTATATTTTCTCAGGTTTATTTCCTGGAAGAATATAATTTTGTAGGCTACGAATGGACACATCTGACAGCTAGAATAAAGTTTCTAAAACTAATTTCACGTTTTCATACGTCAAGTCATGTGATCTATAGTTATTATGACAGAGTCAATTTCACGTTGCAGTGAAAAAAGTGGGTTGATTTCTATGTAAAAATAAATTTAACTGTAGCTTTGCAAATTAATAAAAAAATTAGAGAAAATCACAAAACTTTTTGACTTTATATTGGGCCTTTACGAGAAACCCTCTTTCTTAGACAAAACAAGAAACTTGGATTGGACAATTCTTCGGCTAGATAAGACTCTTCTTATAATTAAACTTGTAAATGCTACGTTCAAACAAATGAAGGGTACGGGGGGAACAGGGAAAGTCCGATTTTAACTCATATTGAGTAGGTGCTACCATCTGTTAGACAATTATGATACTTTTCTAGCGATCTTTACAGTATATTATTACGGTTGAAAGAGGTCATCATAATATTTAAATTAACTAAAAAAAGTGTTTACTTGGTTCCTTAATTACGTTGCCTTATTAAAGATTTCAAAGCTATTTTGCGAAGCGGGTTGTATCTTAACTTGATGCACCTAAGCAGTCGTAGCACTATCACACTCACACATTAATGTACAAAATAGATAGAGAGGGAAGAAAATGAGAAGTTCACCCTGTGAGGGATCTTGTCGGTGTGTTGATAATCCTTTCCCTCTTCCTCTGACAAGTTTACAAACTCACTCTAATATTTGCGCCTTGAAAACATTGACTTTCTTTTTAATTTTACCTTTTACTTGTTTTCTACTCTAGATAGACATATGCTACCACGGACTTTTTTAATCTACATCCTGGCAGGAAGATTCCTACAGGCCATTTTTGTGACCAAGACAAATATCCTGAGCTGTGAATGATTTATAAAAAAACATTAACAAAAAAAAAAAAACATTCAAAGATAGAAAATAATAATTTTATGACACTTCAGGACTATTTTTAGAATTATTTAAGAATTTATTGTTTTTGTTTCAACATTTTATATTTTTAAAACTCACTGAATAGTACGTAAATTCATTTACATGGGAAACCCTGTCTTGACCGGCCGTGACGTCACAGATAGGCAACGTCCTTATGATGTTTGAGACAGTAAATTTGTCTTGGAAAATGTGTCTAATGTGACTCCCCCACTTTTCCCCCTGTACCCTTAAAATATTAATCAATTTGTGTTTATCTCCCAATATCTGTGTGTCCTATTTTTATTCTTTATTCTTTTTAGCACCATGTCTTACTACCGGCTCAGGTTATACGCTTGTGTTCTATTTATACTAAAGGAATTAGGGAAGTTTTATTTGTATAAAAAGTTCCCGAATTTCCATGGAGGTAGAGTGTGAAACTATTTTGGGAAGACCACCTTCAGTACACTCAACCGAGATTCGAACCTTGATTTCCCCATCATTGTCAATCTTCTAATGGTCCTAGCCGTTACTCCCTCAATAGGCATAATTGCCAAATACGGGGGGGAGGGGGGGATCGGATCGAATTATGGTAGGGTTTACAATGTTTTTCTCTAATTAGTTTCCACTCTGCCTCCATACGCAAATGCGGGTACATATAGTCTGAGCTATGCCTATGCTAAACTCATTCCTACAAAAGAAAAACATTGAAATAATATTAGTCTGGATAAATTTATTTACTTCAGGTAATTGTGGTTCTAAAACTAATAACATTCACCTTCAAATAAAACTGATTGTTTATATAGTACTCGTTCCAAACATATTTTTATAATACTAGTACACTACCTACACATTAAATTAATCTAAGAATATACGAACGAACCGACTAATTGAGTAGCAAGACAAAGCCAGTATGAATTTAGTTGATATATCTACCCCATCTGGAACTAAACTTGGGTCCTATAACTTTCTTATGGACTATTTTAACCACTCGGCAACCATAATGAGCAAGAAAGTTTTCTCGTTGTAAAATATTGAAAGTAAAAAGCAATATTAAAGTATCATTTATGTTTAATGTATCTTAATTAATTATTATTTTCACAGGTTTTTATCAAACAAGCTATATATTAGTTTTTTACGAACTAAGTATTGTAAGGGTTATGTCAATTAACATCTTACCTATCTTTAACAGAGCCGAGGTCATTTTTTTAAAATTTAATTTTTAATATTTTACATGAAGCGACTGACGTCAGTGTTTCTAAAATTCGGCCGGAAAGTAATGCCACTTAACCTTCTCAAAGCTATTTTCTCTTGAAAACAATTATTCAAATTTTATTTTAAAAATAATTCCACTCACTTCCCCCCTCTCCCGTCATGTTCAACCTCTGGCTCTCCTATAATCGTCCTCTAGGAGTCGGAAATCAGGGGAGATTTATTGGGCAGGGGAATGGGGTGTATACCACCCCCCTCCCCCAAATTACTAGCTACTGGGAGAGTCCAAGGTGGGAATCGATACCAGGGAACATTGTAGTACTTGGAATAAAATGCAGGTGTGGATCGATATTTCTTTTTGGTACAAACGCGGTGTAAAAAATAAGGGTAAAGATGCTAAAGGTTAAAATATATAGGGGATGTAATGTGGAAAGAGAGCGGAAAACCATTATTAAATAGATTAACACCTCATTAAACACTGCCAGGACTATAACCCCAACCTCCTCGTTACCGGTGAACCAGACAAAACGATATTGAAGCCTCTTTTTGCGCACCATGTCTTCGCACTTGCTATTTTCAACCCTTAATATTATAATTTAATCAATTCGTACTGCCACATGGTCACTCGTGTTAGACTAGACTGCTGTGTGTACTGAGGGTAGTTTTTCCAAAATTGTTTTTTACACTCTTACTTCACGCAAATACGGGTATACTTAACCTAAATTCAACCCTTATAATTCCTAGCACATTAGCGTAATTAGTACATATGTGTATAAACCGAACGGGTTGTAAGATGTAATGCTAAAAAAATATAGCAATAAAAAACCGCAGCGTTATTGAACAATACATTAGTACACCGACTCTCTGAACCATAAATATCCGGATTGCCAACTAAATCAATCACAGCAATCAAGACGTAGACTCCCTTCCACTCTAAGAGTCAGACCACGTGGTCTTTATTCCTGTTTATTACTATACCATTTATCATTACAATGGGGAAAGAATTAGTAGTTCATTACACTTGCTCTCCCAGGCCTTTATATACTTTAGTTTGTCTAGACATATACCCAAATATTCCTATGAATAGAGTAATCTGAGGGCTATAAAAAGTTATTACTTTCCATGTTTGTATTTTTTAAAAGGTGCCCGAAATTTTCCGTCGGAAAAAGCTCAAGGTATTGGAGGTGAATTGAAAGAAAGGATTGGACCAAAGGGGACCAAGTATGGGGGGAATGTATCGCAGGCACAGGTACACCACACGTCAGACCAATTTGCAGTAATACGAACCATATCTTGAAGCAGTTTATTTGTTCACTACGACCTTGCTTCAGCAATGGAGTGGCAAATCTTATGTTTACTGGTCTTTCACCGTTCTTTTTGATCAGGAAGAAGAAATGGTTGGCACACTAGTTGAGCGAAGGGTGGTCGTGATCAACCAAAGGCGTGCTGAAAGCTCACAGGCTGAATTTGTATACCTGCTTACGAGAATTATCTGAAATGCACAAGATAGGTGTATCAAAAGAGCTCCATTCTTTGTTGTCATTGGACCACATATTATGGCAACACCACTTGTAGGTTAGTTCACGGACAACACATCTCTATTTCAACCAGAGTTGTATTATGTTTGTATCCCAACCAACCAAATCTAATCCTGTGTTTGTATTATTTGATTGCAATAATTGTTCCAAAGAAATTATGACAAGGATCACATTGGCCTAGGAAGCTTTCAACAAGAAGAGGTTACTGCTCATCAGCAAGTTGAGCTTGGAACTGAGGAAGAAACTGTTGAAATGGTATATTCGGAGAATCGTGCTGTATGGAGCAGAAACTTGGACTCTCGGGAAGATTGGGAAAAAAATATTTGGAGAGCTTTGAAACATGGTGCTGGAGAAGAATTGATAATCTCAGGTGGACAGATGGGTGACAAATATATAATTCGTAAGTAAAGTGGGTGAGAAAAGAAGCAATTTTGTTGTGACTCTCCGGTGCAAATCAAACTGTATCGGAAAAATCCTTAGGAAAAATTGTCTTCTTCACGACGTTATAGAAGGGAAGTTTTAGGGAAAGAGGAGCTTAGGAAGAAGGAAGATTCAAATGTTGGAATACTTAAAGGAAAGGAGAAAATTCTGGGAGCTTAAAGAGGAGGCAGATGAGAAGGAACATTGGTGGTCTAAGTTCACTGACAAAAGGAATGGACCTGTCGTAAGACAGAACACCTAGTAATAACAATAATAATAACCATCATTTTAAAGAATAAGGGGGTTGTTTAAAATATATTTTTGTCATTTTACCACACACTATGCAGATGTTTTTTTCCCCTGTGCGCTTTTGACATGAGGTTTCGCTTCCTCTTGTGCGCTTGAGATGTTTTCCAGGTCAAAGTCTACCCATATAATTAGCAAACACGCATCTCTTAAGCTCCCTATTATCATACTCGAGTCCTCCATTAGCCATTCTCCTTGGTTACGGGTGCCCTCAACTCTGTCAATTCTACTGTAACCACACTATAGAATCGTGGCAAGCGGCTACGATAGTAAAAAAAAAATCGCGTTGATTGATATGTATATATATGTATTAAGAGGAATAATAATATTGATAATGTTTTTAATGGTATTTAAAGAGCATTTACCTTTGAATACCATCAATATTATAGTCCAATTTTCATAGAAAGAACCTTACCTGACAGCTATAAAAATTACAAGATCTAATTTTACGTATTTATACGGCAAATCATGTAATTTCAGCTGTCACATTCGATAGATATTATAAATACATATAAAATTATATTGATTTATAGTATAGATATTTATATAATATATTATGTATATATTAATAAAATAACTACCTAATCCCGCCGTTACCTTACGAAGTAGGCAAGAAACTGTGAATTTAGCTCAAAAAACACCTCTGTACTATATCCATCCTCACCAACTTTCTCCATATTTCCCCATCCTTGCATACTCCCATGGCTTCAACAACATCCATACACAAGAGTCATACATGCTCTTTCATTCTTAAAACTCTTAAATGTTTCTCTTTTTCACACATTTGTTTACAAAATTTAGCCACATTTCTCCAGTAGAAAAATAGAGTTTAATTTTCTTCACATGCTGATATCTGTTGAATATCTGTCATGAGCACAGCGAAATTAGATAACAAACTTTTAAAAGGAATATAAAAATTCGTTAATAAATTCCAGGACACCTTTTACAGATATTCAACAACTGTTGCTATCATTATGTGAAGAAACCTAAACTATTTTTCTAGCGGAGAATTATTTGATTTCTTATGACCAAATAAATGTTCTGATAAAAAATGGGGGATGGTTGTGTCATGGACACGGCCGTGTGTTGTACGTGAATACGTTTATGTAACGTGTTATATTTTTTAAATAATATATTTTTATTTATGTATTTAGGATAAAAGCAAGGAAACAAATAATTATTGTGTTACAATATAACTTTATATACAATCGATAGATTTTGACGACAGATGATTAAAACTTAAACGAACATCGTTGCTTCTCCGAGTCAAAAGTTATACTAATTGCAAATCTCGATACGCAGCAAAATAACCTCAAAATGGCGGCGCTTCCCCCTCCACCACGTGCGATGCGTCACTGTTCTCGCTTATCGTAATGAATTATTTGATCCTTTAGCTATCCAGTGGTATAATTTAATTTTGGATGTAGAGGAAAGATTTGAAACTACAACACCAAACTGTATCCCCCGATTTTGTTATCATTAGGTTTTTTGGATGGCCCCCGTATGGTAGCAAATTTAAAGACGTATTCACATCCAAAACTGAAAAAACCCTAATCTTTTCTCGTGTCCCCTACATTCTCATCTTAGGAATAAAAACAATTGTACTTTCTTAAAAGGTATTGTTCTTAGTTTTCACGATCAAATATGCAACTAGAAACATACCATTTCTACTCCTACGCTTGATGGATCTAGAAACGATAGTTAATTAGTAATTAACTATACATTATTAATTTACGAATCGGTATTCACTCTGTGATTAGTTATGCTATTTGAGTGTGACGACAACTTACATCTTCTGATATAAATTATGCAAGATGTTTTAAAACATGGAATGATAAAATGAGGATTAGATAATTATTTATAAATACGTGGAAGAGCAAAAATACTAAAAAAGTCACTTATCCAAGACATCCACCCTTTATTGTCAAAGACTCGGGTTGATAAGGACTTGGTGGCCGAATGATATAAGGCGTCACTCTAGTGTTAGATTGACCTGCTGAAGACTAAGATATAGGGTTTCGAATCCCGGTTGGGTCTACTGAGAGGGGTTTTATTTAAAAGTTTTCCCACACTTTTTACACGCAAATGCGGGTAGATAACCTATGCAATTTTTCCTTCCTCATCCCTATTTCATTTGAGTAACTATCATACAGTTGACTTTGTACTGTACAGTTGTCACCTAGTGTAGTCAAAGAAAGAAATTGGGTGGATAGGAATATTAATCATTCCTTCAGAAGACCTGCAATTTCCTCAAAGGTTGTCGCCAACATTAGCAAAAGAAAGAAATGGGGGATGTTGGAAGATTAATCATTCCTCCAAAAAACCTTCAGTTACCTAAGAGGTTGTCGTTGAGTCTAACAAAGAGGAAGAATTATATGTGGTAAGGGAGAGATTTAGGATCATATCTATTCCGTTCAGATTTGCAGCTTCCTTCAAATGTTGTGGCCGAGTATAGAAAACCAAACCAAATCTTAGCTACGCCATTGACTGCTTCTACAATGTTTGATCCACAAAGGTAATAAACTGCAGACCCCTCTGTCTGAATCACACCTATACGAAGATGCAAAGGGAGTAGTAAAGGCTCCCTTACACACCCCACCCTCACGTCTTGTGAAGAAAAAATAACAGCACGAGTTTCTTTTACAGGCAAGAAGGTGTTGGGATGGTGGGGGGGG